>SNQJ01S0132703.1:0-14039 GCA_010110895.2 Picea sitchensis | reverse complement strand
TTTTGACACAATAACACCCAATAGATTACGAAGGATTTCATTTTGTCATTCAAAATGTGTACTCCTTGGCTAGACCTTTCCGACAGGGTAGCAAGCGCCCCAAATGGAGATCATATGAAAAAGTTACACCCTCGGTAAGTTGACATATCAACTACCCCCATCGAGGCCCATAAAGATTTTGGCATTTCATCTTTCGGGGTTAGAGTTTTGGATGTTTAGGGTTTTCGTGCTTATGATTTATGTTAAAAAGGCCTTTAGAGCCTCATTGTAATCATCTTCTTGTGAATGTGTGTAGCCATCAAATCTCTTCTCAGATATAAACTACCACCATTCTAGCAAGTTCATTTCACTTTGTATTTTCTTTTACAATCTCTGCATATTTCATTATTTAATAGAAATCGATTATTATTGTATCTTTATGTTTCTGTCTTATTTATATGTTTCATTTTGTTCCCTCATAAATACGGATCAATGGTATTAGAGTGGGTTTCTCTTTATTTGTTTCTCTATGCATGTCCCCGACGAGGTCAGGGTATAACGCATTGGGACTCGAAATAGTTGAGCCCTTGGAATACTATCCTTGCTGACCCCGACGGTTGCCCATGGCGGAGGAAAAGAGAGAAGAGGGAGCATGAGATCCTATTAAGTTGTTTCTCATGGAAGTCCTCGTGCAACAGAGGAACGAAATGATGGATCATTTTTCCCAAATCCTTCTACAGCTACCAACAACAAGAGATGCATCTTCGTCAAGCGACCACTTTGGAGGCATAGCCCCTTTAAGGTACAAGTTAATTTTGATATTCTTGTATTTGAAGGTCAGATAGATGAAGATGCTTTGGATAAGTAGTTAAATCTACTAGAAGGTTATTTCTTGGTCCAGAATTTTTCCATTAGGGAAAAGATCACCTTTGTGCTCCTTAAGGTGATCCCCCATGTCAAAAATTGGTGGGAGATTTATTGTGAGTAGAAATCCACAGAGGAGTTTGGAATATTTTGGGTCGAGCCCACTTGGGACTCTTTTATGAATGTCATCAAGGAACAATATTAACTTGTTGGAAACTACGACGACCAGTACATGAGATGGACCACAATGCATCAAGAGAGTGACTAAATGGTGTCAGAGTTCACAAATGCCTTCCATACCTTGTGTACCAAGCTGGGTATCAGAGACTCTGAGAAGCATATGGTTCTAAAATATTGTGGGGCTCTACATAGGTACATCCAAATAGAAATTGAGTTTCTAGACATCTCATCGCTGGGACCAGCGTATCAATATGTTTTCAAAATTGAGTGAAATTTAAGCAGAGGAACAAGTGGGAGTTTGGATATATGAATTCATCACAATAGAAGAAAGGAAAAGGAGGCCCCAACACACCAAACAAAGGAAAAAGCAAGGACAGACAACCTTAGGACAACCAATCTAAGGTGTAAACAAAGAAAGGTAATGGAAAGATGAAGAAAGGCATTAGGGAGTAGTGTGAGTTCCATAAAATCCCTTGGAACAACACCTATGAATGTCGCTCAAAGCAGTCATTATTGGCCAAGCTAAAAGCCTCAAATTTAGATCTAGGCACCGATTCTAATTGATCTGAAAATATCTTTTAAACGAAAATGGTTGAGTTATTATGCATGTGTTTATTAACCATTTAGGAAGCTGAATGAAAGAGGAAGAATTATAGAAGAAACATCATAGTCATATGCACATATACAGATCTGAAATAAATCAAGAAAAACAACAAACCGTAGAACACCAAAGTGATAACAGATTTCGGCAATCTCGCCTACGTCTTCGGGCCTTTGTCTCAGTGGGTGAGGCTTTATTATTTCTATTCAAAGCTTTAAAATTACATCATAGCAGTGCAAAAAGGTTACAAAACTGATTTGGTCTTTTTCTACCAAATCTTTGGAACCCAACAAAATAGATGGCACTAAAATTGGATGACTGGAGCTCCCATAAATGGACCACAAAGGTGCTCTCCTCAATAGCTTCCCTACATAAAAATG
The DNA here is from genome assembly GCA_010110895.2 of Picea sitchensis. Lineage (NCBI taxonomy): Eukaryota > Viridiplantae > Streptophyta > Pinopsida > Pinales > Pinaceae > Picea > Picea sitchensis. The sequence goes on along the minus strand of SNQJ01S0132703.1, from coordinate 12,035 downwards.
GCTTTGGCTTGGAAAATCTTCAACATAAACCTGCTCTAAATGTCCTCTTATGGCTTCAAGAAGCCCTGATTTATATAGATTTGAAGTTGGTAACCATCTCCCAACTTCCCCCCAAGATCTGGTCTCAAATAAAGGGCCCAATATCCCCCAATATTAGCCAAAAATCTCCAAAACTGCTTATAAAATCAATACAAAATCACTATTATATAGTGAAAAACCCAAAAATGCACATAAATTGGGCATAGCCCTTTTAGAGTAGGCTCCTGCTCATATGGAGAGTGGCCATGTGGCCTCAAGCTTATCCATGGCGCGTTGGCCCCTTGCTATTTCGGCTCCTAGATGCATCAAATATCATGTGGCCCTGTCCTTCGTGCTTAGTTAGGCCCCTGATATAATAGTCCATGGTTTAGCCCTTGGTCGACGGGCTAGCCCAATCGACCAGGCTAAACCCTTAACCACCGCGCCATACACTAGCCCCATGGGCATATAATGCAGCCACATGGTAATGCTCTCCAGGCTAATCGCGATGTAACGGATCCCGCGCCAATTGTGTAGACATGTGGTTATATGATGAGGCTATATGGGACTGCGCCAGGGGCTAGGGCTAGGCCCCATCCCTTTTCCTCCCAAACTACACAACTAAGTAAACTCAAATAAAATTTTAATGCTATAGTTAACAAGGAACATGTGCGGGCAGGTTGGCTAGCCCGGCCCTGCCAAGAGGTTGCCCGGTGGGAGGTCACGCGATCGAACCTCATGGAGTCCAATATTTTTCCATAACCATTAACCAACCAATGGGTGCCACATGGCAGCCCATGTCTGGGCCATGTGGCACCTTCTAATTCATCGAATACAATGTCATGTGTCATTCGCCTATTGGTCTGGTTGTCTGCCCAATCACCACACGTTCCCAGTCAATGTCTGTCAGGTGTCGTACGTACACCGTACGGGTATCCCATGTGTCACCCTTGCAAAGGTGACACCTGTCACTCCTGGATTGGTCCACATGTACCTGCCACGTCAACATCCTGTCCATGTCATCAGTTTGTATGCCCAGTCACCCTGCCATGTGTCACCTCCATATGTTTCCACGTCAGCACCAATTGTGCCTGCCATATCAGTTGTACGACCATATGACCTATATAGTCATCTTCCACGTGGCACTATACGGACTGTACAGTCATCATTTTTTGCATGTTTGGAAAAACGAACAAATTTTCATATCGGGATCATACAAATCCTTTTGAGCCCGTTCAAGTTGTGTTGGGTTCATATCGATGAGGCATATGCACACATCCATTTTGAATCCATTCTGAGAACTTTTATTTTTAGGCCTTTCTGAGCCCCATCAAGCTCCTGGATCCAATTCTGGATCACACCTCCCCACTAAGGACCTTTTGGTCCCCAAAAGGTTATTGACTAGTCATCAAGTTTGGGATAGGCCACCCGGCTTGGTATCTATCTTTGAACTCTGTCTTGTGCATCTGTCTCATCAAGATCAACTGTAAAACAATCATGATAATTGACAACATATTGTTAGCCACTTGTACTCTGTCACATCTTACTAAAGCCACTATCATCCATGTAGACAGCATTACTAATGATATCATCAAAAATATGACTGCAAATGAGCTGATATGTTTGTAATATTTGCACGACATTAGCTTATCTTGAAGCAAAGTGTGATTGATTTTCCATTCTACAATCATCTCTTGTTCTTGTTTAAGATCGATTACTTGATTTGGAACAATTATAGGTGTGTTTCTTGCTTGAGATTCCTTTCTTAATTGTTCCATTGTTTGAAGAGTTTTATTTGCCTTTAAATGATGAGTATGAACCACATATTCCTGACCTACTTTGGTTAAATGATATTGATTATTTTCTCTGTAGAAGATTGCCTTACGATCATACAAGTATGCACTTCCTAAGACCATTCCACATTCACTTAGTGGCACCACATCACATGTTACCTCATCCACAAACTTAGACAAAATTGCAAATTTTAATGTGCATTGCTTTGTTATGTGCACTTAATGATTGTTGCTTATCCATTTAAGTGTGTAGGACTTATGATGCATCTGAGTGTTTAATCCCAATTGCTTAATCAATTCCTCTGAAATTAAGTTATATTGAGATCCACTATCTATCAATGTGTCGACCTTAGTGTGCCTCATGATGACCCTTATGTGAAACAAGTTACTTCTACAATCAAATCCTTCGCCAATTTTACTTGTCATACCAACCAATGAGACTTTAGATTCATCACCTGAATCTGATCCCAAGTCTGTGGGTCGTGTTGTTTCCGCAACCGTTTTCCTCCCTTCCTTTTCCTTAAACCACTTCGATCTCTTCTCGGGATGCAATTGCCAACAACGGTCCTCATTATGCCCCTCTTTCTTGCAATGCTTGCAAGAGGGCTTCTCTTCCTTTCTCATCACTGAATTTTCCTTCTTGCTATGCCACTTCCTTTTGTCCTCTTTCCTTGAAGATGATTCCCCTGATACACCAACACTTGTTTTCCCTGCTTCAATGTATGTCGCTTGAACATAAACCTCATCAAGATTATTTGGTCCAAACATGAATACAGTATTTCGAATGTGTGAAGGTAAACCTCCTATATACTTCATAAGAGTTTCTTGGGTATGTCAAGGAAAATCTAACATCAATGCCATTTTACGAAATCCATCGGTGTATTCTTGCATTGTTTGTCCTTTTCTTAGTTTTAAATATTTCCATTCAATTAACGCTTTATCTTTATAACCCAAAGGATATAATTGCTTTCTAAGTGAAGAAATAAAAAAATTCCATGATGGAAATACATTACCCACTTGTTGTGTGCCATTTTACAACTTGCTTTGCCACCAGATGAGTGTTGTGTTTGCAAGTCTAAGTGATGCCAACTTGCTCTGAGTTGCCTCATCCTTGATTTGTTGCACACTGCAATAAACCTCCATCTGTCTGACCCAATTATCAAGTCTCTCTGCATTGACTTCACCATCATACATAGGTAATTTGAATTTCACATCAAGTTTTAATAAAGGCATTTCATTCTTATGTTTATGGACATATTTCTTTGTGGTGCTTTTAGAAATTGAACTTGAAATAGAAGGAGAAGAAGGAGGTGAAGATGGAGGTGAAGGAGGAATTTGATGAGCATCCTCTCCTTCTTCACTTTTTACATTTGAATATTCACCCAGATTCGGTCTCTTCCATTCCAAGTAATCCTCATACAAAACCTTCATCATCTCCGACATGGCGAAGAAAGTTTTTCGAAACTCTTCCTCATCCTGAGAAATTCCCTCTTCCGATGCCATCTTCTCGCTTTGAGAAGTTCTCTTTCTCAATCTAATCAATGGATTCTCTTCAACAATCTCTCCTTCAACATGATGTAGCTTTTCCCTGGTAATCATGAAAAACTCAAATCCAAACGTCAACTAGCTCTGATACCACTTGGTCCGAAAAGATCTTTTAAATGACAATAGTTGAGTAATTATGCATGTGTTTATTAACCATTTAGGAAGCTAAATGAAAGAGGAATAATTATAGAAGAAACATCACAGCCATATGCACATATACAAATCTGAAATAAAGCAAGAAGAACAGCAAACCATAGAACACCAAAGTGATAACAGAGTTCGGCAATCTCGCCTACATCTCTGGGCCTTTGTCTCAGTGGGTGAGGATTTCTTATTTCTGTTAAAATATTTAAAAGTACATCGCAGAAGTTCCAAAAGGTTACAAAACTAATATGGTCTTGTTCTACTAGATCTCTGGAACCCAACAAAACAGACGACACTAAAATTGGATGACCGAAACTCCCAGAAATGGCCCGTAAAGGTGCGCTCCTCAATAGCTTCCCTGCATAAAAATGGCTTTGGCTTGGAAAATATTCAGCATAAACCTACTCTGAATGTCCTCCTATGGATTCAAGAAGCCCTGGTTTATATAGATCTGAATTTGGTAACCATCTCCCAACTTCCCCCCAAGATATGGCCTCAAAAAAGGGCCCAATATCCCCCAATATTGGCCAAAAATCTCCAAAACTGCTTATAAAATCAATACAAAATCACTATTATGTAGTGAAAAACCCAAAAATGCACATAAATTGGGCACAACCCCTTTAAATCGAGCTCTTGGTCATATGGAGAGTGGCCATGTGGCCTCGGGCTTATTCCTAGTGTGATGCCCCCCTGCTATTTCGACTCCTAGACGCATCGAATACCATGTGGCCCTATCCTTCATGCTTAGTTAGGCCCCCGATATAATAGTCCATGGTTTATCCCTTGGTCGGCGGGCTAGCCTGACCGACCGGGCTAAAACCTTAACCACTGCGCCATACACTAGCCTTATGGGCATATAATGCAACCACATGGTAACGCTCCCCGGGCTAACTGTGATGTAATGGATCTCGCACCAACTTTGTAGACATGTGGTTATATGACGAGGTTGTATGAGACCCCAACCCTTTCTGCCGTAACTACACCACCAAATAAACTCAAATAAAAGTTTAACGCTATAGTTAACAAGGAACATGTGTGGGCGGGCTGGCTAGCCCGGTCCTGCCAAGATGTTTCCCGGTGGGAGGCTGCGCGATTGAACCTCATGGAGTCCAATATTTTTTCATAACCATTAACCAACCAATGGGTGCCACGTGGCAGCCCATGTCTCAGCCACATGGCACCTTCTCATTCGTCGAATACAATGCCACATGTCATTTTCCTATTGGTCTGGTTTTCTGCCCAGACACCACACTTTCCCAGTCACTGTCTGCCAGATGTCATACGTACACCATACGGACATTCCACGTGTCACCCTTGTAGTGGTGACATGTGTCACTCCTGGATTGGTCCACCTGTACCTGCCACGTCAACATCTTGTCCACATCATCAGTCTATATGCCCAGTCACCCTTCCACGTGTCACCTCTAGATGTTGCCATGTCAGCACCAACTGTACCTGCCATGTTATTTGTACGGCCTATACAGTCAGCTTCCAAGTGGCACTGTACGGACTATACATTCATCATTTTTTGCCTATTTGGAAAAATGAATAGATCGCCATATCTAGAGCATACGACGTTTGTTTGAGCCTGTTCAAGTTGTGTTGGGTTCGTATTGACGAGGGCTACACACACATACGTTTTGAATCCATTCTAAGAACTTTGATTTTTAGGCCTTTCTGAGCCCCATCAAGTTCCTGGATCCAATTATGGATCACTAATTCAGATCCAAACAAGGGGAAGTGGATCATTGATGAAAAACCTAGTGCCACAGTTGCTACCACCAATATGTAACTAAATGAACTAGAAGAGTTGGAGGAAGGTGAATGCCTTTTTCACTCACAAATGTGGGTGAAGGGTGCTCCGCTACATTTAATTGTTCATAGTAGAATCCAAAAGAACCTCATCTCAACAAAGGTCGTCAAATAGTTGGAGCTATCTACAAAACCACATCCACAATATTACAACATCGGTTGGCTCGGCCAATTATAAGATCTTCGGGTCAACCAACAATTTGTGTTGCCCTATGACATCAATCCATTCAAGGATGAGGTATTGTGTGATGTTTCCCCACTCGAAGTTTGTGATGTTATTTTAGGCCATCCATATATGTGGAAACATCATGTTGTATATGATTATAGACCTCATAGTTTCATTGTTACTGTGGGAAGACAACAGTATAGGATACTAGAGATAGCTCCACCTACCGCAATTTCTTTGGTCTCCGCTAAGTAGTGCAAGAAGGTCATCTCCCAAACTAGGAAATTTTTCCTCTTCATGATTTTCTCTCAAAGTGAGCATAAGGTTGTGACCACATCCATGGCCTCCACATAGGGCTCCTCTACACAGTAGAAGCAAATGGACAAAGTCATGGAAGAATACTGAGACATATTCAACTCACCTACTGGGGTGCCTCTACACTGTCAGGTCAAGCATTCAATTGACTTGACCCCTAGAATGTCTTTGTCTAATGGGATAGTGTATCAGTGTTCTCTCCTAGAAAATTGGGAAATCAAGCGCCAGATTCAAGAGCTGATAAAAAAAGGGCACATTTGACCAATCTCCTCACCCTATGGGAGCCCAATCATGCTCCTGCAAAAGAAATACGAGACATGGAAACTTTATATTGATTACAAATATCTAGACAAAATCATAGACATGAACCGGTACCCAATTCCTTGAATTGATGACCTTCTTGACCAGCTCAAGGGGGAAAGTACTTTCACAAATTGATTTGAAGTTTGGCTACCACCAGGTCCCCATAGAACAAGTTTATGTATGGAAGATTACTTTAAAGTCTAAAGAAGGTATTTTTGAGTGGTTGGTCATGCCCTTCATCTTGATGAATGCTCCAACAACTTTCATGAGGTTGTTAGACGAAATCTTGTGACCCTTCACCAATTATTTTGTGGTTTCATATATGGATGACATCCTCATCTTCAGAAAGAGTTGGGTATAACACTTGTAGCACATTCAGCAGATCCTCCACACTCTACAAAAACACATGTTATATTCTACCCTAGAGAAATGATCCTTTATCATGAACAAGGTCCAATACCTCAGATACATTGTAGATGAGAATGGGATGCATGTTGATCTAGATAAGATCCAATTCATTCGTGACTGGCCAGCCCCAACAACACTCACTGAGCTTCAGATATTTTTAGGCCCTGACAACTTCTATCACAGATTTGTATTGGGGTTCTCCCATATCACATGGGATTTGAGCCAAGTGACCAATGGTGGTTGTAAAGCCAAATTTTTGTGGGGTAGGTCCCAACTTAAAGCCGTTGATGGTCTGAAACATCACTTATGCTCAACCTCGGTCCTTGCCTTACCTGATCTGCAACAACCATTTGAGATTGAGACAAATGCTTATGATTATGATATTCGTGCCGTTCTCACTCAAGATGGTCATCCAATATCCTATCATAGTGAGACACTCACAAATGTCATTTGTAAGTACCCCACCTATGACAAAGAAATGTATTCCATCGTACAAGATTGTCTCCAATGGAAGCATTACATTCTAGGGAAGGATACAATCATCCATATAGAGCATGAGCCTATGTAGTTCATGCAGACACAAGGAAAATTGTAGAATGATCGTCATCAAAATTGGTCCACATACTTGCAATAGTTTCACCTGAACATGAAGTATAAGAAAGGGAGCATCAATCACGTCATTGACTACCTTAGTTGACCTCCATTTGCATCATTAACCATATTGCTCGACTCTTATGGGAATGAGACCTCCAGGTGGTCCCAACTCTATGACAGTGATCATGACTTCGCTACAAACTACTAGATGTTGGGAAAAGGCATGGTCGTTGCCAATTTTCATCTTCAATGTGGACTGTTATGCCATTTGGGTCATCTTTTTGTTCCTTCGAGCAAGCATGTGAAGATAATTTGGGAAATCCACTACATTCGGGAGGAAGGATACTTTGGCATGGAGAAGATATTAGTGATACTACATAAGTATTTCTATTGGATGAAGCTTCGATAGTATGTTAGTAAGTATATTATATCCTACACTTCATGCTCCATTTCCAAGCCAACCATTGAAAAAAAAGGATTGTACACCCCTCTACCTACTCTCGACGGGCCCTAGGAATCCATCTCAATGGACTACATGTCAGGTCACCCCTCCACCAAGCATGGCAATGACTGTGTATTCATGGTTTTTGAATAATTCTCTAATATGGCCATTCTAACCACCTACAAGAAGAATATCATATTCGAGGTCATTCCCAATCTCTTCTTCGAGTTTGTATGGGTACACTTCATACTACCATAGACCATCATATCATATCGGGACATCGTATTCTTGAGAACATTTTGGTCGAGCCTCTGGTTGATGCTAGACACCAAGATCACCAAATACACTACCTTCCACCCTTAGATCGATGGACAAATAGAGGCCGTTAATAGGATGATTGTGCATATATTGTGCATCTACAACTCCAAGCATCCATGCACATGGTATGGGAACCTTCCTTATGTCCAGCAAAACTACAACAAAGACCCCCATCGCTTGACCGACCACATCCCTTTTCAAGTGGTCCTGGGATTTCAACCATTGGATCCCATTGATGTAGCACTGCCCCTTACATCCACACAAGAAGAATATTTCCATGCTCAATATGAGGCCAACAAGGCCACCAAATTCATTGAATGGATTCAACACATCCGCCAACAGGTCCATGATATTTTTCAAAAATACAATGCCAAGTACAAGCAGCACCATGATCAACATCGAGTTCCCCAAACATTTCAGGTAGGTGACAAGGTTTGGTTGCATTTGTTGATCTATAAGTTGTCGTGGATATTCCATTGCAACAGTTCATCACAAGAGATCTGATAAATAACTAAAATCTTTATTATTAAGGTTATTTTTCCTTTAGATCTCAGACTCTTGATTACTAGTTTTCTTCTTAAAAAAAACATATGAAATAGTTCAAATGCGAAAAATAGAGAAAATAAATAAATACACACACCATCCAAAAATAAACACAAGATATGACCTGGGAAACCCAATACAAGATAAATCTAGCTAGAAGGTGAGGCTGCTATGATCTATTTTCTCTGGTATAGAAATGATGCAATTACAAAGAAAGAGGCACTCTCTATGGAGTTACCTTTGACTTGTTCCCTGCATGGATGCTATATAATCTATCCTCCTCTTTTATTCTCATAGAATACCACTCTCATATGTTTTTCTCAGCTATGTAACAAGATACAATTCAAAAGAATGGAACCCCTTCTCCTCCTAGTGGCCTGGTATTAACATATCCTGATAGCCATCTAAGGGTAGGTTTTTTACTTCCACAAAACTCAATTGTGATAGGGTTTTGGAAATTCTACTATCTTCTTGAGATTACATATGTGGCTAGTCAAATATGCATGAGTAATGGAGGTTGATGTGTCATCCTCTTGTACCATGGTGGTAAACACAATAGGTCAACTTGCGGGAGGCATAACTTTTGTATATAGACTTCAATTGACGCATGGTATGAACCATTGGAAATCTCTTGGAGTGTATAACATATTCAAGGGGGTGTGCACATGTTCTGGAAACCATAACACTGAACCATGCCATTTAATTTCTCAAAATTGTTTCGAAAGGTTTCAGACCCCAATTTTCCAAACTAGGACATGCCACTAAAATGGACCTACAAGCTGAATCCTTCAATTTTTTCCACTCTAAAAGGATATAAATAGATAAAAAAACATTGTAATGATCCAATACAGATCATACCTCCCCATTAAGGGATGATTTTGGTCCCCAAAAGTTGTATTGAATGAGGTGAGGAAATTTTTCCTCTACCTTCTCTCTGGAGTACCATTTTCCTTTGCATGGAAGTTGTCCTTTCAACCCAATCTACCAAAGGTCATGTTACCCTTGTATTGTAGTTCTAGAACACTTCTGCAAAAAAGTGTCCTCTGCCAACTCTGCCTGAGCATCTGGTGATAAGTCCTCTATGAAAGGTAGTACCTGCTCCTCCTCCTAATCCAACATGGAAGGCTCATATAGTTTGAGATTATCCACATTCACTACTAAGTAAATGCACATGTATGGGGGTAGACTAAGTCTGTAGGAATTATATCCCACCTTTACCAATACCTCAAAAGGACCATACCACAAAGCCTTGATATTCCTACTAGGATCCTGTAGCCCTTCCTTATTCAGTTGTATCCATACTCTATCTCCCACTTTGAATGTTCTATATGTTTTGTGTTGGTCATGTCTAACCTTGTGCTTTTCTTGTGACTTCTTCAATGTCTCTTGTACTTGCAAATGGATCTACCTGGTCTTCTCAACAAAAAAAATATTTCTTTAATGCATCTTCTATGAGGTCCTCCCTCACTCCTCCTTATTGTCCATATACAACATATAAGGTTGAAGGTGGAAAATATCTAAAGCAAGTTTCAAAAAGTGACTTACCAGTAGAAGTGTGGTTGCTCTGTTATAATAGTGTTGTATATAGATCATATTTTCATCCCAATTCTTCGGATGCTTCTGATCGTAACCCCTCAAAAGTTGCACCAAAGTCCTATTGACTACTTATGTTTGTCCATATGTCTATGGATGGAATGTTGTATACCTCTTCAACTTAGTGACCATATTCTCCCACAATAGTCCAAAATGAACTAATAAATCCGGTATCCTTGTCTAAGATGATGCTCCTTGGTATCCCAAAGTGCACCTAAACCTATTCAAAGAAATTATTTGTTGATTCTTGTATGTTGATGATATTTTTATAAGGTATGAGAATGCATATTTTTTTGAAACTTTCAACTACCAAAAATATATAGTCATGTCCCTTCTTGGTTGTTGGTAAACCTCCCACAAAATCCATGGAAATAATTTCCCAAGGTTGAGTGGGTACAAGTAAGGGATGGTATAGACCTTGATTCATGTTATTGGGTTTGTTGGTACAACAAAGTATGCATCCTATGATATACTGTGCTACATATTCTAGCATTATGGGCTACTACACATACCTATGTAAGTTGGAAATTGTGTTCTCGCACCAAAATGTCTTGCAGCCATAAAGGTGTGAGCCTCTCTGATAAGATACAATCATTCACCTTTAGGAACATAGATCTTGTTGAGATTTTAGAGTAAACCATTCTAGAAATGATAGTCAACCTTGTCATCACCTTATTCTATATGAATTTTTCCATGTAGATGTTGAAACACCTCCTTCAAGTCCTCATCTTTTGTGTACGCCTCTTTGTATGCATCATGGGTAAAAGGCTCCATGTGCATCAGAGTTCCCAAAGCTGTAATCTTGGATGAGGGCAGTCGTGAAAGCATGTCTTCCAACTTATTTGTGCTACGCTTATTATACTTGATGACTAGATGAAATTGTTGTAAAAACCCCATCCACTTGCAATGCTTATTTTTTTGTAGCATACTCTCAGCTTGAAAATATTGTAATGGTTGGTTATGTGTGTGGATGATGGTCTCCTTACCCATCAAATATTGCTTCCACTTTTTGACAACTTGTACCAAGGTATAGAGATCATTTTAGTAGGTAGGGTAGTTGATAAATGCCCCATGAAATACTTAAGAATGATAGTAGATGGGCCTTCATCCATGCATAAGTATTTTCTCCCATGGAATACCCACTTACATATGTCCCCACTTTGAAGGGATTTTGCAAGTTTGGTAGTGCGAGAACTAGTGCTTAACTGATCTTTCTTTTCATCTCATCAAAGCCCTTCTATTGATTCTTACCCCACTGGAAACTCTTACCATTGGTTCTTATGGCGTGGAGTGGTGCAACTACCACTGAAAATGAATCTATGAACTTTCGCGAGTACTGTGTTTCACCAAAAAAAATCCTAACTTCAATGACATTTTTAGGAACTGGCCATTTCATGATGGCCTCCACCTTCGTGCGATATAGCTTGAGCTCCTCTCCACCAATCACATAACCAAAATACAGCAAATATTGTTGAGAAAACATGCATTTATTGAAGTTGGAAATTGTGTTCTCGCACCAAAATGTCTTGCAACCGTAAAGGTGTGAGCCTTTCTGATAAGTTGCAATCGTTCACCTTTAGGAACATACATCTTGTCGAGCTTTTAGAGTAAACCATTCTAGAAATTATAGTCAGCCTTATCATCACCTTCTTCTATATTAATTTGTCCATGTAGATGTTGAAACACCTCCTTGAAGTCCTCAACTTTTGTGTATGCCTCTTTGTATGCATCATGGGTAAAAGGCTCCATGTGAATCAGAGTTCCCAAAGATGTAATCTTGGATGAGGGAAATCATGAAATCATGTTTGCCAACTTATTTGTGCTACGCTTATTATACTTGATGACTATATGAAATTGTTGTAAAAACCCCATCCACTTGTAATGCCTATTTTTTTGTAGCATACTCTCAGCCTAAGAATATTGTAATGGTTGGTGATGTGTGTGGATGATGGTCTCCTTACCCATCAAATAGTGCTTCCACTTTTTTACAACTTGTACCATGGTATAGAGATCATTTTCGTAGGTAGGGTAGTTGAGAACC
>SNQJ01S0132701.1:24078-37683 GCA_010110895.2 Picea sitchensis | reverse complement strand
GAATCTAGGGAAAGAGTCATGTTCTGTCTTGCTTTGTTCTAGATCCAGGTGGATCTAGGGAGATCGGTTTGTGTCCGCACTTACGGATTTATCCAATAACAATCAGCTTGCTGGTTTTCGTTTCGTGGGATGAAATGAACCTTTACTAATGAAAATAAATTTTCCATTAGATCCCAGGCGCAATTTCTGTAGGACCTCAGTCTCGGGTGCTTGGCCCGGTTCTTCCGATTTACCTACTTCACAATCAGTTCTACATCTCCATAGACCTCTAAGTTCTTTATGTTTAGATTCTTGGCAGCTTCCAGTCCCAAAACTAGAGCTTCATATTTGCATACATTGTTTGTGTAGTTTATGTCCCACTGTAGCCTATAAGATAAGGGGACGACGAATTCATTTTTAGGTTCTATGAAAAGCACTCCCACACTTGCTCCTTCACATGACGAAGCACCATCAAAAAACATTTTCCAAGTTCCAGTGATATACACATTTTTAGTTGTCTTTTCAGTTTTGATTTCATCAATATAAATTTCTTCTGTACAATTATTTTCACTATCATCAAAAGACAAAATACAATTTCCTAGGTCTTGATCGGTGACATAAAAAGGGTAATTGTTAGTATTCTAAGGATCACTTACCGTATATGCCAACGGTGTTTCCCTATATAACCGAGTGAACTGCCCACCAAAAACAGGGATCGTGGCATAGGTCATATCCAGCTGAAGGGACCCCCCGAGCTTGGTTCCCCAGGATCTAGATAATAGAAAACCATACTTCGGGGGTATATTAGCGACAACTACATCCATTAGGACATTTTTCACTAGAATCTGGGCGAGGGTGACTATTAAATATTTGATCATGCCCATGCACTTAACTCTCCTTGAATCGAACGAGTAAAGATCTCCATAGGGTATGGTGATTTCGAGGCCTAGTCTATCCATAATAGATTTGGGCATTACGTTATGAGAGGCCCCAGAGTCCAGCATGAAATTATGCAACAAACGATCATGCACTTTCAGGGTAATATAGAAGGGGGTGACGACATCTCTGGCACCTTCAAAATGTGGACCAATAGTGATATTAGGCTTATCATCTTCCATATTTATCACGTCAGACCGACTCTCTAAATCTGAAAAATTTATCATCTTGGTTATTTGCTTTCGGTACACAGGATTCTTCACCAAATCGACCAAACATATTGGTATCTTGATCTTATTTGTCTCATTTTCTAGGCAGAAACTTTCCACAATTTTATCCGTTTCCTTGGCTCAAACTTCAAACTCTTTCCTATCCATTTTATTTGTTTGCACTGTTTTATTTTCGACGGTTCTGGTTTCCGGTGTCCACGTTTCAACTGTATTAGTTCTTCTTTCTTGGGTTTCAGCCTCTTTTACGTTGGTATTCTGCGAGTCTAACCCTTTGTTATTTCGCATCTCGGTCTCTTTCTGGATGGGTTCATAGGTTTTGCCCCTAGGCAAAATTTTCTTGGGTTGAGCAGTCGACACAGTTTTGTTTTTAGGCCTCAGATTGTATTTATGCTGGAGCTTAGCCATTATGGTGTCATCCATTCCTTGATAAGTGGGATCATCGATGTTGTTTAGGTTATTATCTTCACTTGATGATTGTTTAGTGTTTAGAGACTTCTCATAATCTTCTTTTGTCAAATAAGGTTGTATAGAGTCCTCACCTAAATTGTTTACGTCTTCTTCCAAATCCTTGAACTCTTTCATATCATTTCCTCCAATAAAATTTTCATTTTTTAGAGGTGTTTGAATTTTTTGATATTCATTTTTAATCTGTCTTTGTTGAATCTAAGGATTGGGGTTTCTCCTGAAATATCTCTTAATGAATTGATCAAATTTGGATTGGTCTAGCTCCATTCTTGAGATTTTGTTTGATAGATCTTTTATCATCCTAGCCATGTCATCCATTTTGTCATCTAAGGACCTTCCAGATCCAGAGGGACCCGGTTGTTCTCTAAAACATTTGGTTTCCCTGTTTCCCGTTTTGATTTTCGTTTTTAATTTACCTGAAGCCATCATGTTTGACTCAATTTCCACAATGTCATCTTGCATTCGGGTTAAGTCATCCCCTCTCCTTTCTCTTAATAGTAGAGAAAAATCAGGTTCAAAATCTCCTACGAAAGTTACTTTGGCTATGGGTTGGGACAGTTTAACTTCAACAGGGATCTTATTGTACAACTTGTTAAATCTTTGGATAAATTCTATAACATTTTCAAATCCCTTTTTCTTTAAAGACGCAAACTTAGTCAAATAGTATAAATGATCCTTTATTTCACCCCATTGTTTGAGAAAAAGGTATTCTAGTGCATCGTAGGATAATATTGAACCTGGGGGTAGGCTCTGAAACCAAGTTCTTACTTGTCCCTTGAAGGTTTGGACAAGCAATCGGGAATACACGTCCTCATGTTCGAGACCTAGAATATCATCGAATTGATCGAAGAAGTTGATATGCTCGGTTGCGGTTAGATCCCCTTCTCATGTGAACTTGGGTAATTTTTTCATATAGTTTTCGGGTAAATCATGGAGGGGTACTGGAAGGACCAAGGGAGCGTATCTAGCAGCTACTTTGGTGAAAACCCTGGGGGGCATTTGTTGGCCTTGAACTCCTACTCCCCCTGCTCCTCCTCTGGCGGAAGCCATGGATGACCTAGGAGAGGAAATTGGTGTGTTATAAAGAAGGTTGGCAAAGATGTATAATGACTCTCTAGCTTCCCCGGGGTGGAGGGGGAAAATATCGGGGAACTTTTTACCAGGGGAGGTGAAAGTTGGAAAAGGGGGAGAGGGTAAATGGGGGCTCGATTCCTCTGACTTGTAGGATATGTAAATGGGAGAACCCACTGGTGTCAAATCCGTGTGCGTGGAAACTTCTTCAAGGCCTTGAGTGACATAGAGGTTTATATTGAGAGTCGATGGGATATCAATAAATATGAGCTTTACGACAGGCGTTTCACCCCTACTAACGTAAGAGGTAGTTGGAAAGGTTTCAGTCTTATTCTTGGGTAGGATTTGCTCGAACTTTAGGGTCTCGACTTCGACAGTACTGTCCGATGTTTTTCCGAGATAAATTTCTCACAAGGATGAAGGTTCAAGAAAGGTCTTATCTTTAGACTGAGTAGACTTGGGTTGGTAAACAACAAAGTTTTGTTTGAAAATCCCCCTTGGTTTTAGTATCTTTTTAGGGTCAGAAACTGGCATGGTCTGTTTAGCATCTGGGTTTTGTCTAGTGTTCCTTCGAAAGGATGCCAACTTACTTTAAAGTGGAGTCGCCAAGTGAATGATAAAGGTTTATCCTTAACAAGGTGTTCTCTCTTTGTTCACTATCAAAAAAATGAAACTTGGAAATGTCGTTCTCTCAGGGGAAAGTGACTACGATTCTCCATTCCCAGCAACGACACCAGAAAGATGTTGTTCCAGAGTTTGTACTTAAGGCTATAAAGTATAGATTCTAGGCATCCAAAGTGAGTGAGTGATAAAAATGGAAAGAACAACTTCAGGGAAGGAAGATATGGCTGATTTCTGAGTTGTCTTTGTCTAGCTTCCAAATATTCTTTAATGTTGGTATCCCGTTCGATGGCTGCCCATGAACGTTCAAGCTCTACCTGGGTGATGGCAGTCTTAAGTGTAGAATCGAAAAGATTCAAAGCAACGATGGTTTGATCCGATAGGTTGGGTTCAATGTTGGGTTGTCTTACAACGAGTACAGTCATGGAGAAACAAAGCTTTAAAAGGGGTTGATGTTTTAAAGTGCTATTCCAATTTTAGATTATGTAAGGAAAATTCAGTGAAGCCAATTAAATGTTTAACAAAATCGAAGGTCGTTTTCTGTAACTGAGTTAAAATCTGAAACCGAGTGTGAAACGAAAGAAAACATAGAGCTGTCAACAATGTGGGGCATCAATTCCAGAGGAATCCCATGCTGTAATAGAAGAAGAAAAGGAAAGAGACACCTTGATAAAGCATAAAATGTAGAGATCTAAGTAATTCACAGGTCTTGTACCTACTAATAGCCGATACAGAGGAAAAGTTGTAAATAACTAGATAACTAAAACCTGATCGCCAAAGTAGAAGTTGTACTAAATTGCAGTTAAAACATTCATCAAAGATGTATATAAAAATGACATGAAGTATGAAATAACAGAGGAAAACACATAACTCAATCTTGACGGAATATGGAGTCTTCAATTCTCTTTTTATTAATCCTAGCAAAKGAGAATTTTCTCCATTACAATCTCCAAAAGAAAAAAAAGCCCTTGTGYTCTTTTCAAAATGTATATTTAAACAAACTTCTAAACATTTCGAATTCCAAACGTTCTAGAAACTTGTCAGTTACAAATGAAGGATTGAAGCGTTTCATTTCCTCGTCTTTTGTCTTCCTTCATAAGGGAAGAGTGCCTTCCTTTCTCTACTCCTCTGGCTCTAGAAATAAAACAGAGTGACATCTGTCGTCATTTAACACCAGAAGCCTGCCCTTTTACCTGCTCATGCAATTGACACACCTTTCAACCAACTGGGCTATCAACCTGGAAGGATCTTCTTGGTTGTTTTCCTCAAAGGTGTAACAACTCTTCGCCAACTGTGGAAATATTTTTCCCACTTGTCGGTCTTCCATACAATAGACCATAGTTGTAAACTTGGCTGTACTATCCATTTGTCCACTTGGACCATATCAACCTGGCTTATCTGGGATATTTTAGCTTGCTCCTTTGCCACATTTTCTTTGATATCTAGCAGGTGTTTAGCTATATTGATTTTTCCCATCGTCCCAACACTTCCTTCCTTATCAAGGTCTAACAAAATTTTATTTATCAAGGTGAATATTTCTTCACAAGAATTCCTCACCTCCTTAGCTCTCCCCCCGCTCTTTGATATATTATGTTCCCAAGCCAATGGTAAGATATTCCCTTTGGTTTGTTATACGATGGATAATTTGGAGCTACTAATCGTCTCTACTTTTGTTGTGGCTATAAAAACATCCTGGAAAGCAACACGAGCCGCCCCAGCTTCTCTTTCTCTCAAAAAGATATCTTCTAGCACTTGATCTATCGTCTGAAAGTGATTCTGAATGGTTCCCACTTTTGCAAGCAAGTCTTGTTGAGATGCTAATACCTTCTGTCGGATTTCGGTAGCTTAGGATTGGAATATCTTTATGCCTAAACCCTGGTTTTCGGAAACATCCAATTTCAACTGTAACTGTATTATTTGCTGCTCCTAATGGCTTACCCTCGTTTGGCTTATTTGCGCCGATTGGCGCACCTGCTCAAGCTCGGATCTAAGTTTCTCGATCTCCTGCAGATAGGCTATTCTGGCTTGCTCGAGGTTTTTTCTCACCTCATCCCTGGCATTTGCTTCGGCCATAGCCACCCTAGCTTCCAACTTACCGATCAAGAGGTTCTTTCGTTTCAACTATGCCTTCAAAGTTCCAACTGAATACTGGTTGGTTGTAGCATAAGTCCCCAATGTTCCTACTATCTCGTCAGTAAATTATTTCTCTCCTATGACCTTTCCTTCTGTCAATATTTTAAATTTTTTAGCCACAACACCTTCTTTTTGATACGATTCTTGCTTCACTACGACCTTCCTTTTTTTATCAAACAAAAATTCATTAGGAGGTAACTCTTCTACAGAAATGGGCATTAGCTCTTCACTGAAAATCCATCCCGCATCGGGGTTCCCGTTTGTGAACTGTAAGGGTGTGATAGAAGCAATGGGACTGCTGATTTCCTTGAATGATTATTTCGAGACAGCATCCGTGGTTGGCTTGCTTGATATGAGGGATAGTGAGTTGCCCAACCCTTGCGAGGGTATCTCTGCTTGACTTTGGACATGCTTGCCCGTCGTACCCTTTTTTGGGTTTCCTTTCTGTTGATAGGGGATTTCGGCTCCTCGTTCTGAGGTCCCAACCTCCCCTATTTTCTCTTGGTTCTCCTCCTTGTTAGGACTCAATTCCTTTGAGCCTTTGGCTTGCGTTTGCCATATAACCGGAAGCTTTGGGGTTTCTCCCTATAAAACCTTGGGGAGTCAACTCCGCCGGGGCTCCTAGAATTTAAGGAAATCGGCCATATCTTCGGGCGACAGGGCTTGAATCAGACTTAGGAATTTAGAGTAGGACCTCACGCCCCAAAAGATTTCGTCATGAGACAAATACTCATGTTCGTACTTCTTCAGGACACAACTCGCCAGGTGATTGCTCACAAACTTATTAGGGTCATGCTTCTTAAACTCAATGTCCACCAATTTCATTTCTTCTAAGGACGTAGCCTCGGCTCTGGCATGGACAAAATCTAATAAAGAATATGCACCAATGTGAATGGGAAAGGGTGAACATACCTTTTTCGATACTCCTTTGAGCTCTTTTCTTATCCCGCTGAACACAGTCTGTCTGACGATCTCGTGACACAATAACTTATCTGGAAAGAATAGAGACAGAGCATATGGGGGAACAGAGGTGCCAAAGACCCTAATGTATGAAAATTATGCTTCTACATACCAATCTTCCATGCTACTTAGGCTGGTCGTGATGTTATCTGAAATTCTGGGAGGTGGATGGCCGAAGAGGGAGACATGCACTGCTACTATTACCCAGTTGAAGATCTCGTAGATGAATTCTTTGGCTTTATCCTCCCAAAGTTTCGAGTTGTAGACATGAATAGGCTCTGTATTATATGGAGCCCAGATCCAATTCATTAGTGGGAAAGGTGTCATGAAGAAAATAATGTCCATGATGTAAGAAGACATAAAGAATGAAGTCGCTTTCCTACTCGCCCTTTGCACTCGATATTCAGTAATTCTACTGGTCAAACTGTTAGACAACAATTTGGCCCAATAGAAGGAGAAACCCTCAACAACTGTATGAATAAGTAGTACCCATGGGAGGAAAAAGTGAGTAGTGTCCTCCTTCCCATACAACCTACAAGCCATCATCACTATATACTTGAATTGTGGCTCTAAGGAGGAGATTGAATAGATTCTATGAGTATCAGCCCTGAATTTCGCGGGGTGCGAAACCCAATCTTTGATCAGATTGGATAAAAATTTTCCATACTGCTCGCATTCCTTCTTCTTTAAACCCTCTAGGAATTTGGCATTGTGAGTAAGGTTTGGTGTGGGTGACAATTTATACATTGCCTGTAAATGCTCCAGTCTGAAAGTTTCAATTGTCACCCTCTATTCATTGATAATCGTCCTAGTTAGGATGTCCACATGGTCTAGCACCCACCTGATCATATCATAATAGGGAAGAAGTTGTGGACTTGCCGCTATTTTGTGCATATCTACTTGAGAGACGATTTTGTATTTGGTTGAAAAATCATCCTTCTCGTTATCGCTGGAATCATCCAAACAGTTTATCGACTCAGATTGCAGAATGTTGGAAACATACATCCATGTTTTGACAAAATTAATACTTCGGGGCTAGGTATCAGAAAAAATGTCTGAACCCTGACCTGAAGTCTCAACAGCTGCCTTGGGCACTTTCCATGGAGCCATGATAGAGAACCTTGCAACTAGATCCCCTGTCAGAAAGATTGAAAACACAGATAGAAGTTATCCTGGTGAAATGGCTCTGCGCGCAATAGAAATGAAAACTAAGATAATGAAAGAAAACCATCTATCTTAATCATTTAAGCTCGTGCGATTCATTTCCGACGGAATAGTCAAATCATTTAATAGAAATATTTAGAGGTAAAATGAGATCTTACTATCCATCACCTCACTGAAATTCAAATAAATTCCATAAATGCTTGACGATTCATGACATGGAATAACGTAGAAACATTCAAAACTTCATCCGTAAACTGTGTGTGTTAAAGGTTGTTTAAGGCGTTAATTAATCTGGTTTATTTCTTTTAATTAAGTGCACTTTAGTCGGTAATCCCTTTTTCGACGTTCGCTGTATCGGGTGATTTCGCTCCTAGTCATTGAACCCTAAAAACATGAAATCGCGATGGTGCGATTTAGTTGATTGTTTGTGATTCGACTTAAGCCTTTAATTAATCCACACTTAATTAATGAATATTGCAACTTTGTGGATCGGAGTTACAAAGGTGCTTCCCTTTGGGGAAGTAATCGTCGAGTCGCGAAATCACGATAGTGATTAACTAAGGTTTAAAGTGATTTACTCTTGATACTAACCTGGGTAACTTTAATACAACTTCGTGACTTCACAATTCAGAGGTTTTAGAAATATTCAACGTGTAACTCCCGAGAGCAAGAGTATGAGGTAATAAAACATGATAATCCCTTCTTATTCATTTAGTAATGGTGATTAGAACTAAAAAAGTTTTCGCCATTTCGCATGTCGGGATACTGCGACTTTAGTGGGTAGAATCATGAAATAAACGAAGTCCTGAAATCCAGTGTTTTGGGCTTAAGTATAACACTTCACCTATTTAGAGAAGGGCGGCTCCAACACATATTATTCTGCATTGGCTAAGATTCTTTATCTTTGGGGCAAATTTTGGCGAAGTTCCCATATTCATGACAATTGTTACATTTAAAAGGTACCTTCTCATAGTCCAGGGCCTAAAGATGACTCCAACCATCAACATTGCTTAGTTGAATCACCTCTAGTAGTCCCTTTGAAAAATCCATGGCTACACAAATTCTAGTGCATGTGTAGAGATTACCCTTTGGTTAGGCATGAGTTATAAATCGGCCTAGTTTATTTCCAATGGCTTCGAAGGTGGCTTCACCTTAGAAAATAAGGGGAGGCATGGAATTCTAATCCAAACAAGAGAAAAAGAGATCTCCATATGTGGGTTAAATTTGAGGGTCTAGTGGGAAAGAATCATTCCCCTTGAACCTAAGAAATAAGGGCAAGATCTAAAGATATGGTCCCTATCTTCAATGGTTTTATAAATAAAAACATAAAATCGTTTCCCATAATAAAAATCTAGGGGGATGTTTCTCATGCAAATTCTTGGAAATCCAATCAAGAAAAACCCTAAGACTGGGCTAAAGGCCTAAGAACTTATTGACTAAACCACTCTCTTTCAAAATGATAGAATTATTTTTTTCCATAGAGCTTCCCAATAAGTCCAAACTAGGATGGAATCAACTCTTTTGGCACACCTGCCTATGTCAACCGAGGGCCTACCCATGATACTTCAGATAGCTTCCAATCCACAAAAAACTAATATTCTATCCACAACCATCAAGATCCGCTACCCGCACATCACCGAAACCACACAAAGGCAACCAGTAGTGAGATTCTAGAGACTAGGCCAATGAACTGGAAACATGGTACATATGTGTGGGCTTCCAGAAATGAGTGCAACAACTATGTGGTCTCCTAGAAATGAGTGCGATGACTATAGAATCGATGACTAGGGAAAACCCTATCCGTTACGACAAACACCCACGTTCTCTACCTCCATTTGATACACTTTTTCTCTCTTTATTCAAAGTCAATGTTATGCACTCAATAGTGTTACATTAAATGCAATATATTTGGGAATATATACAATATTATGTTTTACTCTCTCAAAATCAAGTTAAGTTGTAATTCAAAGCCAACATTATGCACTCAATAGTGTTGCATTACATACAATATCTTTGAAAATATATGCACTTGAATACAAAGTTTTCAAAGAGGACAAGACACTATATATCCTAAGATACATACAATATATTTGAGAATATATGCACTTGAATACAACTTTTTTCAAAGGGGACAAGACACTATATATCCTAAGATATATTGTACTCAATGAAACAAAAACAAAATGCTTTATGGTTGTGATAAGGGATGCATGCCATATATGAAACATACATTAATGATCCACATACATTGTAGTGTTTGTGCATTGGGGAAGGGATCAATGAAAAAAAACAAAATGCTTTATGGTTGTGATAAGGGATGAATGCCATATATGGAACATACATTAATGATGCACATACATTGTAGTGTTTCTGCCGTGGGGAAGGGATCATACATCATGATCAATTTGGTAATTTTGATTTTTTTTAATGTGAAAATATAAATATTAACATTCATAATATTATATTCTTCATAATTATATAATTGTGTTGTAAAGAAGTTGAAAATAAAATAATATTAATGTAAAAAATCTCAAGTTAAATTATTCAAATAATATTTTTATTATACATTACTTATAGTAGAAAATAAATATTATTAAAATAAAAACAAATTGTGATACACTTTATAATGAAATTGAATTTTGGATTAGACCAAATGTACATTGGAAAATCAAAATTATCATTTTATTGTAGTAAGTTTGAAGAAGAAAATGAATATATACTAAAATAAAAACAAATTGAAAAAAGCTTTATAGAAAAAATTGGCCTTCATCTAAACCAAACATATACTTGAAAATCAAAATTCTTATTTTATTGTAAGAAGATTAAAAAAATTGAATATCAAATAAAAACAAATAGTCATAAACTTTAAAGTAAAATTAGGCTTTGGACTTACACCAAAAATATAATGGAAATAAAGATTATGTAATCTTTGCTATACTAAGAATAAGGAAAGTACTTAAAATTTTTTATACTAAGAATATGGAAGATGAAAAACATATTTTCTTGCAAAATATCTTGTCTATACAAACATTAAACATCAAGTCTCATTTTCAAGCCACTCAATGCAACATTATTAATCTTCATAACTTGTTGTATCATAAAAATCATGCAAAGCTCTAAGAGATTATGGATCAAATTAAATAATTTCCATATTTCACTTACACCAAAATTAAATTTTAATGAAAGGTAATCATCATCATAATATTGTTTTGCTTATATTTTTTATTTTTAGTATTATCTTTATAGAAACATGAGAAAATTATTCATATGCATCCTACTTTAGCCAACAAATGTTTCATTGAAAGCAACAGCCGAAGAGGTCATTGAAATTCCTAGAAGCCTAGTCACTGTCAATTCTAGAGTCATTGACACCTTAGGTAGACTACCATACCTACCAAATTTTGAGCACCTTGTGAGATTTTCAAGACTCTAGCAAGCCCAATTGTAGCCAATCAACCATAAGCATTTTATAAACTTACTCTAGGTCCAAGGGTGGTTGCATACTAATCTTCCTTTTGAAACTCTCTGCTCCTCCCTAACTAAGTCATCATTACCTACAATCTTCTTCTGTTTTCCCTATGTGCTATATTATCAATGTCGTTTCTTCTGTGCTCATTATTATCTATCTCTTTTATTATTATCATTCTCCTATACCATTTATTATGTAAATACCTTAATTTTAGATGTAAGTACAACTGCCAATCATTTATAATTCCACTTATATCACTCTTGTCGTTCTCATTCTTTGTTTGATCGTAAACTCATTTATCATTCACATGATATCACTAATCGTTTCATCATTGTTTCACTTTCCTCATTGTAAGGCCCATTTATAAGTCTTCGTAAAATGCTATATTTTTTGTTGTTGTTGCGTTACTAGCAAATTCAAGATGCACTAATAGAAAGGATAGGAATTAATATAATGATACTCAAATATTATGATAATTTACAATGAAGCAAATAATATAAGGCCGATACAACGTTATGACAATTATCAATGATCTCAATAACTTATAGCAATTTAATTTAGACAAATTACAAGCAGATTTGATAACATGAAGTCACATAAGTAAAAAGAAAATTATCATCGCTTTAACCATCCATCCTATACCTTCAAGGTTAGGACCTTCAAGCYATATAAGCAATGCTCATAATAAAGGATTCTTTCGATTGATTTTGACCATTTAARGTCTCAAGACTAGCAATTATTTTGAAAACTTGAAAATATCTACTTGATAAATCATTCCCATTCTAACTATTCTTGAATTAAATTTAATTCTTTCAATTACATATAAACAAATGCATCACAACAATTTCAACTTATTCAGTATAATATATATATAATTAAACTCGTAATTGTAATTGTTAGTAATTAATTATACCAGTTGATGGCTTTTGATGCTTTTGGTAACCCTTGCACCATCAACATAATCATTAATTCTAGTAATAAGTTATTGAGGAAATCGATTTATGTTGTGTTTACGTTAGTAACAAATCGAGAATGTCATTACTTTATTCTATTATGATATGAATTGATAATCTGAGTGAAACTTGAATTATTTGGAATTGTAATATTAGTATTGACGGAACTATTAAATCATTGAGAATGGTTGGTGGAATATACACAACATAAATCGATTTCCGCAATAACTTATTACTAGAATTAATGATTATGTTGATGGTGAAAGGGTTACCAAAAGAATCAAAAGCCATCAAATGGTATAATTAATTACTGACGATTACAATTACAAGTTTAATTATAATATCACATTGCACATTAGTCACCATAATAACATTACACAATTTAACCAATATTAAGTAGCACTAACCTTCTCAAGTTGTTTATTTGGAATTGATGTTTTACTACCATTGTGTAATTATCCAGACACCAATTGGTGTATGGGATCCTTTTGTTTGTTTGTGGGATAAGGGACCCCTCCACATAGTGATTTGATTGCTAAATTCTACGAAGGTATACATACTCTACCCCCACTCAATTTTAACATGTGACCTCCAAGAAGAAAACACATATTCTTAATCATTAGACCCACTTAGATTATATAATGTTATCTAATTAAATTAAGTAACATCCCACTCTTGCAAGCACATGTTATTGACTTATTCTTTGAGGACACTTGCATGCAAGTTATCCGGTTTAAGTATATGGATGTTTGTTCGCTTATGGATTCTTGTGATGATGTTGATGATTACGATGTTATGTTATTTGATATCTTTGTATTGAAAGATGTTATTGATGAGTTTCCCCTGAGTGTGCATGACACTTGAAAGATTGAGGATGCCACTGGAATCAATGGACCTCCTTGGACTCCATATCGAGTCAGGGAGTGGACTGTATTGGTTGGGGTATTTTTATTTATGCATATGTGACATATGATCAGGTATATTATGATGTTGTTTATGGATCATTGACAGTGTTTCATTGATGGATGCAGGATGGCGATTGCTTGCTAATTAGACTCACATAAAGAGTAAATTGGCCATGCACAACAACTAGATATTGAGGGAGAGGTGTGGTAGTAGCCCTGTCACATCCTACTAGCACTCGCGTCGTGGCTCGAATTGTAGGTTAACGATTACCTAGCTCAAGAGATCCACGGTGCTGTGAGGGCGGACTAAGACAATCGCTCACGAAGATTCTAAGGGGCACACAATAAGGTAGGGTAATTATTCCGTAGATACCCTTAGTCTCTCACAAGGTCGCCTAAATGGGGTATTGACTCTAAGGGTTGGATAACTACCAAAACTAGTCAAAGGCGAGTGGCACCCTAGGAGCACGTAGTGCGTCTTGAAGGGCATGTCGCGTAGTTAAAATTTGAATCAAAGGAGAGTGGCACCCTTGGAACATGGAGTGCGTCTTGAAGGGCACATCGTGGTATACAATAAAACTTGAGTCAATGAACCTAGGTGCCTAGAAAACAATAATTTGTTTTGACATTGTCGGACTTAAAATAATTATTAAATGGGTAATTTTTATTAATTATAAAATCTCCTTAAAAATTCTAAGCCTAGTTTAAAAATTTGACCC
>SNQJ01S0132701.1:5774-24028 GCA_010110895.2 Picea sitchensis | reverse complement strand
ATACATACTCTACCCCCGCTCAATTTTAACATGTGACCTCCAAGAAGAAAACACATATTCTTAATCATTAGACCCACTTAGATTATATAATGTTATCTAATTAAATTATGTAACATCCCACTCTTGCAAGCACATGTTATTGAATTATTCTTTGAGGACACTTGCGTGCAAGTGATCCGGTTTAAGTATATGGATGTTTGTTCGCTTATGGATTCTTGTGATGATGTTGATGATTAGGATGTTATGTTATTTGATATCTTTGTATTGACAGATGATATTGACGAGTTTCCCCTGAGTGTGCATGACACTTGAAAGATTAAGGATGCCAATGGAATCAATGGACCTCCTTGGACTCCAGATCGAGTCAGGGAGTGGACTATATTGGTTGGGGTATTTTTATTTATGCATATGTGACATATGATCAGGTATATTATGATGTTGTTTATGGATCATTGATAGTGTTTCGTTGATGGATGCAGGAAAATGATTGCTTGCTAATTAGACTCACATAAAGAGTAAATGGGTCATGCACAACAACTAGATATTGAGGGAGAGGTGTGGTAGTAGCCCTGTCACATCCTACTAGCACTCGCGTCATGGCTCGAATTGTAGGTTAACGATTACCTAGTTCAAGAGATCCACGGTGTCGTGAGGGCGGACTAAGACAATCGCTCACAAAGATTCTAAGGGGCGCGCAATAAAGTAGGGTAATTATTCCTTAGATACCCTTAGTCTCTCACAAGGTTGCCTAAATGAGGTATTGACTCTAAGGGTTGGATAACTACCAAAACTAGTCAAAGGCGAGTGGCACCCTAGGAGCATGTAGTGCATCTTGAAGGGCATGCCACATAGTTAAAATTTGAATCAAAGGCGAGTGGCACCCTTGGAACACAGAGTGCGTCTTGAAGGGCACATCATGGTATAAAATAAAACTTGAGTCAATGAACCTAGGTGCCTAGAAAACAATTTGTTTTGACATTGTCGGACTTAAAATAATTATTAAATGGGTAATTTTTATTAATTAAAAAATCTCCTTAAAAATTCTAAGCCTAGTTTAAAAATTTGACCCTAAGTCTAAAGTGGGTAACAAGACTAAAAATAAATTATAAATTAAATAAATGTGGGATGAAGAAAAATCAAGTTAGGAATTGAAAGAGAAAAAATTATATCTAAAGATTTAATTATATAAATGTGTGCAAGAGAATACCAAATTGGAAATTAAGATAAGAAAGGAAATAATTGTAAAAAGAATGTAGAAGCATAGAAAGGTATCTAGTCTATTCTAACTAAAGAACTTTCCTAAAGTAAACACAACTAAGTTTTAGAAAGGCGTCAATCATTAAAAGGGAAATAGAGGGAATAAAGGGGCAACTAGGAGTGATTTTAGGAGCGCTTTTAGGTTGGGTGAGGGAAATTGACATTTAATTAAATTAAATTATGGATTTATTAGTGAAACTAAGGGGACACATGACAAGTGTATGGAGGAAATAATTCATAATTAAATTATTAAAAAAACAAATTAAATGCGCAAATGACAAGTTGCCACTAAGAAAAATTCTATAAAGGAAATGGTTGAGAGGAGGAATGGATCTGGACATGGCATGAGTAAGGTTATGCTGCAAAAATTTTGATTGATTTTACTTGTGAGAGTTGGGATACCCATCTTGAGAAAGAGAGTGGTAGCTCTACCTTGCGAGGCGAGCTGAGAGCTAGAGTATTTTGGTTGTGGTTGTGCGTGGCCCCTTTGCGGCTCAGAGGGCTAAGGGGGAAGAAGAGTACCCATAGCGTTAGTTGGGAGGTACCTGTGATGTCTCAACGATTAGCAAGCTGGAGCAAGGAGGAAACACCAGCTGCCAAAGAACATCATCAAGTACATCTCATATGACAGTTACGGTATTTATTGAAATTCATGATTTGAATTAGGATTTTAAATTGTACAATCATGTTTTCTTTTTATTTCTTACCGTGTTGAAAATTTTGGGATGGACTAAACAAGCCCTTGATGTTTTATAATTCTTAGAAGTGATTTTGAATGAATTCACTGCCCTTTTTAATTAAATCTGAGCTTGCAAGTTTGTTTATAGAATGTTGATCCTTGCCATTCTAGTTGATATTTGGCCATGACTTATTCCCTTTGATTGCACACCAAGCACTATCCGAATCTTACTCTCAGGCAAAGTCGTTAACAATAATTTTTTTATTTAGAGTTGAGTTGGATTCCATCTGACCCTCGCCACGATTTACCTTGTCAATTCTTCTCTCTGGCAAGGTCATTGTCTTACTGGAGATCAATCCAATTCCACTCTAATATTTATCCACTATCTATTAAATTTGGATTGGTGTGGATC
Organism: Picea sitchensis; assembly: GCA_010110895.2. Lineage (NCBI taxonomy): Eukaryota > Viridiplantae > Streptophyta > Pinopsida > Pinales > Pinaceae > Picea > Picea sitchensis. Next base: position 21,680 of record SNQJ01S0132701.1, on the reverse strand, counting down.
AATGTTGCTTGCATTTCAATCTGAAATTTCCCAAATACCCTTGAACCTACTGTTTAAATCAAAACCCAATGCCCGTATCTTGCTGGGAGAAATGGGTAAAAAAATTCCTTGGATATACGTTTTAATCAAAACACAATGCCCTTTATCTTGCTGGGAAAATTGGTAAAATTATTTGAATCCTATGCTAAATTTGGGATCTTCCCTTTGCAAATTTAACCCTCTCTGCCACAAAGTTATGGTAGATGGAAACCTAAGTTATCAATGATTTTGCAACGATTTTAACCATCATTGATTTTTCCTGGAAGTGCTCAACGATTTCACCATTGTTTTACTTAGTGTTTTACCTCTTTACTCAACGTTTTTTCCCTTTTTACCCGTGACTGGCATGGGTAATTTAACCCAACGTTTTTCCCCTTCCAATTCTCTGCATTTTAGCAAGCTATCTCTGCTTCAAGAAAAATTGCCCAGCGCTTGGATCTGGTTACCTCTGCATTTTGTTGTCTTAATCACTTGCCCAACACTGTATATTCTTCTCTGCATTTTACCTTCGATATATCTATTCACATAAAACACTTTCCCAACGATTGGGTCTTTCCTTCTCGGTGGTTGGTGAGCTATTGTTTTCCCACCGAAGGTAAATTCTCCTTGCCCTTTTTCCCTCGAAACAATCTACGTTTTTGACACATATATTTTTCCCAGTGAATGAAAATTCGCTTTGCCCCTTTTTCCCTTGAACTCATCTGTGTTTTAAAGGGAAGAGTCAGAGATCTCAACTTCCCTTCTGGATAGTTATTTTAACCCTCAGTGAATTGTTTCTCCTCTGTGTTTTGTCAACTTCTCTTAGTTTTGATCTGGCTCCACGAATGCATCATTAATATCTTCTATTCGATGGATAACCCAACAACCACTAATCTGCGTTTTCACCCAAAGAAAATTTACGCAGCGAAGGTGGAATTCGCCTAGTTATTTTTCCTTGATTTTATCTCTATATTGCATTTATATTTCTCCCAGCAATTGTTCTCCATATCTCTCAGCGTTGTTTCCTTCTTTGCCTGCGATTGGGTGTCTTCTCGACATCTTTACTAAGCGATTGTAACACTCAACGATTGTAATTACTCAGCGATTTCCAGGAGAATGCAAGCAGATTATTTTATTGGTTTTTCTTTTTCCTTTTCTTCCTTCAATGAACCTGAAAAATTCCCAGGTCACTTATCTATGAAGAATAGTCCCAAACTGATGCCCATGACAGTCATCTTATGATGTAGATTCCTTAGTGTTTGATTGGATTGTATCCATCTAGTGAGTTGTTCTCGAGTGGGTTAATACCCCTGTTAGTTTCCTGTCAATTGTATAGAGCTCCGAGTTTTTATTTCATTATAAAGAAATGGTAGTCAAAGATTTTTTATAGGATTTAGGGCTCACAAGTTTCATTGCAACCTCTCGGGTATCTATGGCATAATGAAGCATTGAGTAAATAGTTCTTGTTTCCGCATTGACCTCTTTGCTTATGGACTGGTATGTGTTATAAGAGTAATAAAAAGGCCCATTTAATTTAACATATAATCTCTACTCCTCGCTATCCTTCCTTTGGAAAATTCTAAGCATTAACAACCAATGGATAGAATAGGTTTAGAGTAGGGTAGTACCTCCTACAAAATTTTTGAGTGAAAGACAACGATTAGACAACAACCAACCACTCTTCCTTAATTTTAATGTAGCTACTTATTTGATTTTTTGAATTGATTGATTAAGTGTTTATAATCTCTTGCACCCTTGAAAATAAAGTAGATTTCTCTTACGCAATGAAGGAAAATGATGTATGGCTGAACGAGTGATTAGATTCTCTCGCGCCTTGTATGGAATGTGGACGTATGGTCGGTTAAAAATTAGATTAATCTTGCTCCAATAAATAAAGTTGATGTATGAAGAATCTATGTAGTTAGTTTATTCTTGCGCCTTTGAATAAAGTTCAAGTATGATTGTTTTAATAATTAGATTATTGCGCCATTTAAACAGTGATGACATACGATCATTAATTGTTGAGATCTCTTTATGAATTAACTAATGATTACTCTTGCACCTTAAATTTAATGTGATGTAAGACTGAATTTATGTGAGTAGATTTTCTTGCGCCTTGATTAAAAGTAATAATTACTCTTATGCCTGTAATTAGGTTGACCCATGATCATCTAGAAATTTGTTTACCCTTGCGCATCTGTATAAGGTTGATTTAGGATTTCTTTAGCAACCAATCTACTCTTGCTCCACTACAAGGTTATTGAATAAAGGATTGATCGATGATTTCCCTTGCACAATAGGTTAGGCTGATGTTAAGTAATTAGATTTCTTTCTATATGGACTAATGCTGACACATAAATGTTTATGCTTTGATTTACTCACGTGCATTGCAATAATGGTGATGTATGATTAGTTTAGTAATAAAATTTACTCTCGCACCTTAATTTAAGTGGGCATGTGATTTCTTTTTAATTATTCTCTTGCACCTTTGAATTTAATGTTGATCACTCTTGCATCATGAATAAGTTTCTCTTTAATCTTGCATCTTGAATTTATGTTGATATGCGACTGATTTAGTAACTAGTTTTCTCTTGCGCCATTAATTAAGTTGACATGTGATTGTTCTAGAGTTTATTTACTCTTGCACATAGCAAATATTTACATGTTGATGTATGATTGATAAAGATGATGATTACCCTTTCTCCATGATTAATTGATGATTATGATTGAATGATTGATCTAGTTGATGTGGACTTGATTGTTAGTGGGATGTAGACACCTCCTTGTTCCTTAGAACAATCACCAGCCCTGATACCTTAAATGGTCAAAATCATTTGGATCCTAGGATTGAGCGTTGCTTATGTGTCTTGGAGGTCCGAACCTTGTAGGGTAGTTTGGGCGGGTAGTCATTTTAATATTCATTATCTAGTTGATCATTGTTTATAAATTGTTTCAAGATGATTGTGATGTGCTAAGCGATGACACTATTTATGTTTATGGGTTGCTATCCTTTTTGTTGATTCGTTGAATGCGTCGCTATTGATTTCAATGATGAGTATAGATGGTAATGATTTTACTTACGATGTCGTTTATTTTGTATTTCTATGATTTATATTGTTGAAGTTAACTTCCTTATGCTTATAAAAAAAATTTACCTTGTATGCTTCGCTTTCATAGTCGTAACGGAGGTTTCATTACATATGGTATTAGGGTAGGTTCAACCTTGCGACTTGGAATCATTATGCCTTCCAATGTATAAACAGTTTATTAATAATTTATCACTAATTAAATTGAATTGTGTCCATGCAGGTAATCATGGTTAGAGGACGTTGTGGAGGCAGACGACATGGTGCTAGGGAAGGAGGCATGATGCCTCTAGTAGCATCCACACAAGAGGGGTTTAACCCCCAAGGAGAAGAACAATTCATTATATAGGAGCAGAATGTTGTGGGGAATGTGGTTGGGTTGATGGGGTCCTTTCAGAGGATATCATAGGCCTTGACTAACTGTCTATATAGAGATGAGGCTAGGGAGTCTATGCCCCCGAAGGGTCAACAACACGCCCGAGCCGGTACTGGTAGCATTCACAGAGAACTCGAGAAGGTCAAGTTTCCCTAGTTCTTCGGTGCCACGAATGGCGCAGCCGCTGAGGCTTGGTTGGAGAACATGACAATGTGCTTCACACTTTGTGACTACACCTCCAACATGAAAGTCTGCATGGCGGTCTTTCAATTGAAGGGGAGCGCTCTTCTATGGTGGAAGACACTCCTACCACAACTGAACATGGTTGTCGAAGATGTGTCATGGGAATTGTTCAAGTAGCAGTTTCGAGAGAGGTATTTGTCAGAGGAATTCATTGAGCTCCATCTCAATGAGTTCAACAACTTGCAATAAGGCGGTCGTACGGTGCCCGAGTATGAGGCCTGATTCATGGATCTTCTTAGGTATGCTCCACATATGAACATCGAGAAGCTCAAGATCAACAAGTTTGTGTTCGGCCTTAACGTTAGTATTCATGATAAAGTGAGGATCCTAATGCCTCAGACATTGCAAAATGTAGTCCATAAGGCCCTCATCACTGAGGAAGATATGATCAGCGGGGGTCTGAGAAGGACACTTGCGAGACTGACTGGACAAGAAACATTTGGTGTGCAGTAGCATCAGACACCAGCTAGACATTCTTCATGGTATCGAGGTACTCCAAGAGGATCCACGTTCACGACACCATGGTGGCCAGTGCCTCAACATCGAGCTCCCTACAGAGGACCACAACAACAACAATGACATCATCCGCAGTAGCAACAACAATTTAGGCATGTTTAACAGAACATACCACGGTTTCAGGCTGGTGGGCCAACAACTTCTACTTCGGGGACCAAGAGTATTGGACCGAAGAATGGGTGATGGAAATGTGGAGAGTCACATTACCAGTGTGACTATCCATTTGAGAGGGCCAAAGTATCTAGGTGATCCAGACAAACTATAGTAGGAGATTTGGGCAAGGCCCACCGGATTCATGCAGTGGTGAATAACTGCTAGGCCGAGCACCAGTCTACTGTGCTCGAGACATCAGGTATCATCGCTGACTAGACCTTTAGTATTTTGATAGATCTGGGTGCTACATAGAGCTTTATTTCTAGTGCAGCGCTAAAACAAATTAAGGTAAAGGAAGTCAAACCGGATGACTTTAACTACATGTAAATGGCTTCGGGAGCCAAGTAGAAGGTTGGAGGAAACGTTACGGACTGTAGCCTCAACTTGGGAGATTTTGTAACAAAGGACAACATGTACATCATGATCTTAGGATATTATGATGTCATGATTGGTATGGACTGGTTGGAATAGTATGTTGCGATACTCAACTGTAAGACGAAACGATTGAGTTTAACCGATGATGAGGGATGAAGACGAGTGATTGTAGGAAGAAATGAGGGAGTTGTTGAGTAAAAGGTATGGATTACCTTACTTAATCATTTTCAGATCTTTCCTCTCTAGGACAAGATAGTTGGGAATATCACCTGAGGTTTATACCCTAAAAATATTTACTCAATCTGCAAGTATTAATTACAAGGACTAAGGCTGATTTTATAATTTAAATATGTTGTAATATAAAATAAAATTTATAAAAGCTACTGGAATGTACACAGATTTTATGATAAAGTAAACATGGAGATCAAAAGTGAAAAAGTAAGTTCTCAGATAAAGTCATGAAAACATAGTTATGAGACATAATAGCAATCTGATTTTATTTCATTCTAAGATACCAAAATTGTTTTTCTATTTACAAAACCCCTGCGAGGGTATGGACCAAAGTCTGATTTAGATATGTCCGATGAACACCATACAAAAAGACTCCTACAGTAAAGCAAAATTGAAATTAATAATCTGGATCATCTTGCCACAAACTACTGCCATTTTGACTCTGCAAGATATCCTTTATCAACCATAAAATTAATTCACAAACAGAAAAAAATACACAGACTATCAAGGATGAATTAACACCTCTAAAACAAGCATCTGAAAAGTGTGGTTCAGTCTTGAACCTTGTTGTCTACAATAAGACCCTGCTATCAACAGGAGAATTAGGCTTTCGAATAAACTCAGAAATGAATGAAAACTGAAACTATCTCATAAAACTAAAGAGAAAACCTTAGTCTTGTTTTCTCCTTCTATTCTCCATTATAGTGCCATAAGCTAAACAAGGGGTCCCACCTACTAGTATATCATTAATATAGTTAAATAATAAAGCTTGGAAATCATTTGCCAGCATAGTATCCAACGTTGTGCTTTAAAGCGTCAACAAACTGGTGACTCCATAGGGAAATATTTTTCCAATAGATTAAGAACTCAGAATGTCTATTTTTACAGACTGGTGAATTGTAAATCAAAGAATTACTTACCAGAATAATTATGAAACAGGGGGAGTGAGGCGATTTAAGGGAAAAAATGATCTGGGACCTTGGGAATAACTCATGAAAAGTGTTACGTATGTGGGTTTTTGGTCCTGTATGCATAACATTTGATCGATCATAGTAAAAGTGTTTCATGTCTTAAGTAGAAATTTCCTGGTATGCTCTTTTGAATTTGAGGGTGGAGAGAAGAAAGGGATAGCATAAAGTAGGGATGAAAATCCAATCATCTATCTAACAACAGTATTGGAAGCAAAGAGAAATTGCAGTGATGTCTACAAGGGGGACATCATGATAGCAGTGTAACTTAATTTTTATTGATCAAAAATACTTACAGAATAGCATCATTGTGGCGAAATTGATCCAAATTTTATTTCTGATAAACAAAAAAGAAAACAACAAAAGAAAAAAAGAAAAAAAACGGAAATGAAAAAACATAAAATGAATCAATCAACAAAGAAAAAACCAAAACAGTGAAACATAAAACTATAATACAACAGTGAATTCCATGCAGTGTTTATATTTCAAGATGGTTCCACATAATGTTTCAAGTGGGAATCATTGTTACTATAGGAAAATAATCACTCTTCCAAGTATTTTAGAAGATAAGAATTTGTGCCCAGGACAAACATGATTTTGAAAGGACGAAGCCATAATTTTTGAAACTTTGAATGTCTTCCTATGTCAGCATGGGATGAATCCCAAAGAAAGACCTTCTCATTTACTTTAAATTTGACAGCTTTTGTGCTTTTGTTGAAATATTTCTTCACGGTTTGTTCTCTTCTCTTTATGTTTTCCAAGGAAAACATTCTTTGTTCCTCTAAAGATAACAATGAATTTATCCTTTGAGGGACATTAGAAGAAATTAATTCTTTGATCTGTAGCATCATCTGTAGAGAAGAAAGTTCCAGTTCAAAAGGAAAAATAGCTTCTTGACCATAGGCAAGTTGAAAGGGAGTGCAACCTGTGCTTACCTTGGTAGTAGTGCGATCTTCCCAAAGGGAGTAAGTGAGGAGGGTTTTCCATTGACAAGGCTTATCTTCGATGAGCCTCTTTATGATCCTAACCATATTTTTGTTAGTAGACTCAACTTGTCCATTTCCTTGAGGGTAGTAAGCTGATGAGGTGAAATGTTTGACCCCCAACTTAGCTAAAAACTGAGTCAATTTAGCGGAAATGAAAGTGAGACCATTATCTGTAATAATCTCTAAAGGAATGCCAAATTTGGACAAAATATTAGTTTCCAGGAAAGAAATTACCGATTCATCCGGTGAGTGTTTAAGTGGGACAACTTCAGTCCATTTAGTGAAATAATTTGTGGTTGTCAAGATAAATATATGACATGTTGAAGACAGAGGATTAATAGGACCAACAAAGTCTAGACCCCATTTAGAAAAAGGAAAATCATGGAGGAGAGGTTGCAAAGGCATGGCAAAAAGACGTTCTTTTCCAGTAAATTTTTGACACTTGTCACAAGATCTCAAAAATTTATAAGAATCTTGAATAATTAAAGGACAATAATAACCTTTTCTGATGATTTTAAAAGCAGTAGTTTTACCAGAAAAGTGGCCACCAACATGAATAACAGAATCTGAAGATCCATAAGTTTCCTGTAACAATTTATGTGCTTCCTCATTATTCCCACATCGAAGTAATATACCATCAGCATATGTCCTGAACAAAAGGTCTCCTAAAATAATATATCTGGAAGATTCAAGACAAAGCCTTATCCTTTGATGAGTATCTAAGTCATCTGGGCATTTCTGATATTGCAAGTAATACACCAGATTTTTATACCAGGGATGTTCATCTATAGAAAGGGTTTGACTCTCAATATAAAACAATGTTGAAAGAGGATTATCCTTATCGTCAATTTCTTCACTTGCTTCAGCATGTTGATCTAAGTGAAGGGATAAGTCTCTTCCCTTAATTGTTTTCGAAGTCATGATGGTTAAATAATGATCCTGGATTTTGGCAAGCCAATGTGCAAGTTTCCCTGAAAGATAAGTCTGTGAAAGAAAAAACTTGACAATAGGCAAAGGGACTTTTTCTTGTGTGTTCTTGCCTAGGATAAAGTGGTAAAAATTTTCCACAACTTTAACAAGAGAAAAAACTTGTTTTTCGATATAAGAATACTTGAATTCATCATATGATAAGCTTTGACTCATGTAAGTTATTGGTTTTTCGTTATTCTGGTCATCACATTGTAAGAGAATAACAAAAATTGCTTCCTCAGTGGCATTAGTGTATGCGATAAAATCTTTATCAAAGTCTAGTTTCCCCAAAACTGGTGTGGAACAAATTACCTTCTTAATCCTTATGAAAAAAAAATTGACGTCTTAAGTCCAAGAAAAGGAGCGATCCTTCTTTATAAGATTATGAATCGGTTTAACCATTAAAGAAAAGTCAGGAACAAATCTGCGAACAAAGTTGATAATGCCCATAAAGGCTTAAACCTTCTTTTTGGAAGTGGGGGCGTGAAGGTTCAGAATAGCAACAATCCTTTCGATATCTATGCTTATTCCTGAATCAGAGACAATATGTCCAAGAAGCTTTCCCTTGGTAACAAAAAAAATGGATTTAGAAGGATTTAAAGAAATGTCGAGTTGTCTTCATCTCATGAGAACTTTTCTAAGATGATCAAAATTATCTAATCAGTTCTTTGAATAAACAATCAAGTCATCAAGATAAACCTAGATAATCTTACCGATCAGATCATCAAAAGCTATCTTTATAGCTCTTTGGAAGGTGGCACCTGCATTAGATTAGCAAAAAGACATGTGAGGACGATATAAATATTGAAAAGTATAATTAGGTCTTTGAGGCAGCAGTTGCCGAGTGGGAGATGCTGCAAATACAACTGACCTGTCGGCCATTGAATTAAGTTCCCTTTTAACATGAGTGATGTTAAATGATAATAAGTTCGAGATAAGTGTCCAAACAACTTGGGTATATATTTTCATTGACTTATTGCTAGGAGATTAGATTTTATGTACAAGGTTCACAACAAGTTCAGAGTCCCCAAAAAATGTAAGGTGTCCACAACCTAAGTTATAATCATTTTCAATGCCTAGCAATAATGCTTCAAAGTCGGTGATGTTGTTTGTGCAAGCAAATTGTAACCTATAAGAAAAGTTGTGAATTTTACGTACAGGTGAGTATAAGATAATGCCAGCTCCATTACCTTCATTGGAGCATGATCCATCGAAGTGCATGTGCCACATACCATATTCCAGATCAATTTGTTCCAGGGTAGTTTCACCCTCATCCGCAAAGATGTGGTACACTCCTAAGTCTTCCTCAACATAGTTTACATTAGGCTGTGGAATGCTCTCTATGTACATTGAGATTCTTCCTTCCCTTAGGACTATAATATTATTTCCATTCCGAGGAACGGATAAGTGTCCCGTCAAGTGAAAGATATCCACCTATCAAGGCTTGCCAGTCTCTTCCTAAGATGATAGAATAGTTACTTAATCGCATGTCAATTACCTGGATGTTGAGGGTTGTCCTTATTTCAGGATGTGCTCACAAAACTAAAGTCACGTATTTGATTTCACCTATAGTTGATTGTTGTAGACTATTATAGGAGAGCATGCTTCTAGAATTTTCATTAGTACATGATAAGCCTAGCTCTTCCATGATGATTTTTGACATTACACTCGGATAAAATAGCAAAAATGGGCTATTTTATCCATAATTTTTACGGAAATGAAAAAGGGAGGGTTTTTTATAGGGTATCTAAAATTATTTACACCTATTTTATTTACATTGGAATCCTCTTCTTTCGCTTCTTTAGAAAGATTGGCTATGGGAAGATTTTCCTTCCATAAAATTCTTGAGATGTTTTTGTTGTTCAGGGACGACAACCATGTCCAAAAGAGTAGCATCGACCTTGATATTATCCAATTGGTTGATAATGTTATACTTGGAAGAGGGAATAAGTGAGGGAACTCCTTGACTGTCGGGAGTTTTGGTAGCTTGTACAATAGCAGGTTGCGAAGATGATCTTGGACTAGAAGAAGTATGAGCGGGGTCATATTTCCCTTTAGAAACATAGGATTTGTTCCTAGTGTTTATGATCATAACATCTTCTGGTTCTTCCCAATCTAGAACAACAATGGTAGTTTCAGGATTCTTGCCAAATATTTTATCTCTGACACTCTTCTTAACCTCACAAGTACTTTCTTCATGATTTTCCTCACAAAAGTTACACCAACTGCGTGACATGATGGATTTGGGCTGAAAGTTGTTTTCATTGGTATTCCTAAAAGGTGTTGAGGAAGAAGATGATGCCCCAAGAGTAAGTGAAGGGACATTTCCCTTTCGTTCATATGCTATCATCCAATTATTCATATCTTGCACAAGTTGTAGGAGGGAATACATGTTTGTTTGTTTAACCAAGTCCCCCTTGGGGAGACCTGTTCTTTCTAGCTGTTCTTCATATTCTAGACAAGTATGAAGAGAACAACCAAGATTTTCAATGGATTTTTCTTCAAGCCTATGCCAATAAGGGGAAGGTAGAGAATTATAGTAATGCATAAAAGCATCTTGGTTATGGGGGAGAATAATTTCAGGGATTTGATTATACAACTTGGTGAAACGAAGGTTGAAAGACTTAATGGTCTCACCATCCTTGTATGCCATGTTATTATATTCTTGTAATTGTTCGGCTCGGCTCTTAGACTACCCATAAGTGGACTTGAACCATTAAACTAACTATTCCCAAGTGGAAATAATCTTAGGATGGATATCAAAAAAAAATGTCGTTGCTTTCCATTTAAGAGAATTGACAAATAAGTGCATGCAAGTATCATTATCATTAGCTCTGATATTGTGACACACATTAGAGAATGCTACCAAGTGTTTGTTTGTAGTGACTATATTATTTCCTGAAAACCTAGGTAGATGATCTTTAAATTTTGGTAGCGAACGAGTAGCAAGTGCTAGGTTCAAGGGAGAGGATACATGCCACAAGGTGGTAGTAGCATATTCCTCGAATTAAAAAATCTCATACTTCTTTATGATCTTAGCAAGGTTGGTAGTAGATTGGACAAGAACTTGGTGATTGTATATACTACCAATTACTAACGAGGCCAAAGGTTGAGATGATGAGGCACCTCCATTACCACCAGAGACACTTGCAGATGCCATTTTGAAAATGATGGGTGAGCGTGAGAAGGGTGAACTAGCCGAATCAGATAAAGTTCTCCTTAGAGTACTTCCTTGGGTTGAAAAAATGTCTTTATTCCTTCCTATTTCAATGATAGGAGTGGATTCAGGAGACAATCCTCTTCTTCTTCTATAGATGTGAGGATTTGAGGACATGAAAAAGAAGATAAAAAATTTAGGAAAAGGAGGGCTACGACTGATTTCTAATATGCCTTTGCCTAGCCTCCCAGTGTTCACATATACTTATATCTTGTTCAATTACTTCCCACAAGTGTTCAATCTCAGCCCAAGTATTTTTAGTTTCCAAGATAGTAATGAATAAAGCCAAGGAAATTTTGGTATGGTCTTTAAGACCGGGTTCAATATTGGGTTGTATTGTAGAAGGTATTGTCATGAGAAAAATCAGTCAAAGAGTCATAAATAAAAAGAAAAAATATTCAAAGATAATCATGAATATAATCAACCAGAGAGATATGGAATATCTCCCCAGTATGGTCGCCAAAAAAATGTTGAGGAAAAGGTATGGATTACCTTACTCAATCATTTTCAGATATTTCCTAGCTAGGACAAGATAGTTGGGAATGTCACCCAGGGTTTATAGCCTCAAAATATTTACTCAATCTACAAGTATTAATTACAAGGACTGAGGATGATTTTATAATTTAAATATGTTGCAATATAAAATAAAATTTATAAAAGATATTGGAATGTATGCAGATTTTACGATAGAGTAAACATGGAGATCATAAGCAAAAAAGTAACCAAGTCACGAAAACACATGTATGAGACAGAATAACAATACGATTTTATTTCATTCTAAGATACCAAAAGTGTTTTTCTCTTTACAAAACCCCGGTGAGGGTATGGACCAAATTCTGATTTAGAGATATCCGATGAAAACCATACAAAAAGACTCTGATAGTAAAGTAAAACTGAAATTAATAATCTGGATAAACTTGCCAGAAACTGTTGCCATTTGGACTCTGCAAGATATCTTTTATCAACCATAAAAATTAATTCACAAACATACAAGAATACACAGACTATCAAGCATAAATCAACACCTCTAAAACAAGTGTCTGAAAAGTGTGGTTCAGTCTTGAACCTTGATTTCTACAATAAAACCTTGCTGTCAACAAGAGAATCAGGCTTTCGAATAAACTCAAAAATGAATGAAATCTAAAACTATTTCATAAAACTAAAGAGAAAACCTTAGTCTTGTTTTCTCCTTCTATTATCCATTATAGTGTCATAAGTTAAACAAGGGGTCCCACCTAATAGTATATCACTAATATAGTTAAATAATAAATCTTGGCAATGATTTGCGAGCATATTATCCAACGTTGTGCTTTCAAGCATCAACAAGAGTTTCCTTAAGGTTCATCTCTTCCCTACAATTACGGAAGAGTATGTGAAAAGGATGCAAGCTATATGCAATCTTAGCGCTGAATGACAAGGGCGTGACAGAAGGATTAGAAAACCTTGTGGTAGTACAAGAGTTTGTGGATGTGTTCCTAGAAGAGTTACCAGGTTTTCCGCCCGAAAGAGAGTTGGAATTTACCATCAAACTAAAACCTAGAACTGAATTGATAACAGGAACACCTTATCGGATGTCGACCCCTGAGTTACAGGAGTTGAAAATGAAAATAAATGAGTTGTTGGACCTAGGACTTATACATCCAAGTGTGTCACCTTGGGGTGTGCTTTCTTTTTTCATACAGAAGAAGGATGGGTCGTGGAGACTTTGTATTGACTATCATCAATTGAACAAGGAGATGATCAGGAACCAGTATCTGTTGCCGAGAATAGACGATTTGTTTGACCAAATGAAAGGCGTGAAGGTGTTTTCAAAGATCGACTTGAGATAGGGATATCACCAGTTACAAATCAAAGAGGAATACATTCCTAAGACTGCAGTCAAGACAAGGTTCAGACATTACGAGTTTATCATTTTATCGTTTGGACTGACAAACGCCCCAGGGGTATTCATGAGCTTGATGAATGGGGTGTTTCGCGAATACTTGGAAAAGTTTTTTCAAGTATTCATTGACGACATATTGATAGATTCTCAGACGACGGAAGAACATGACGAACATTTGCACTTGGTACTACAGTGTTTATGAGAGAACAAATTATACGGGAAACTGTTGAAATGCTCTTTTTGTCAATCGAGGATTTATTATTTAGGGCATGTTATCTCTGGCGAAGGCAATGTTGTGGATCCAACAAAGGTAGAGACTATTATGGAATGGTCTGTACCGATGAATGTACCATAACTAAGTAGCTTCATGGGTTTAGCTAGATATTATTAATGGTTCATCGAAGGTTTTTCGAAGACAGCAAATCCGATCACGTAATTGTAGAAGAAAAACAAGAAGTTTGTATGGACTAAGAAATGCGTGGAAGAATTTCAAAGGCTTAAGGAGTTGTTAATGATAGAACCGATACTAAAGGTTCCTGACATGGATGAGGAATTTTTGGTATGCGCAGACGCATCCAAAGAAGGCTTAGGTAGAGTCTTGATGCAAGACGGTCGAGTAATTGCTTACATCTTAAGGAAATTAAGAAATCATGAGGAGAACTATGCAACACATGATTTGGACTTGTTGGACATTGTGTAAGACCTGAGAGTGTGGAGGCACTACTTGATTGGATGAAAATTCAAGATGAAAACATACCACTCTGGTTTGCAACACATTTTTTACGCAAAGTGACTTGAACGTACGACAAAGTCGTTGGTCAAAACCGCTTAGCGAGTATGATTTTGAGATTACCTGCATAAAAGGAATAACGAACAGAGTGGCAGATGTGTTGAGTCATAGTTTAGAGACCACACATATTTTCAGTGACACCTCTTCAGACAAATCTTCGAGAAAATATTCTAACTATATAATGTGACGATGACTGGTATAAGGAGGTTACGGAAAATATCAGACGAGACACCATGTTGGTACCTAGGTTTGAAGGATATACTTTGGACGACGAAGGATTGATGAGGTATAATAACCGGATTTATGTACTACCTAACGACAAGTTGAGAAGATTGATCTTAAATGAATCTTATAGAGCAGTGTGCATGGCTCATCCAGGAGTCATGAAGATGAGGGAAGACCTTAAGCCCTTATTCTTTTGGAAAGGCATGAAGGCGGACATAGTTAACTACGTGGCGAGGTGTCTGGAATGTCAACAAGTCAAGGATGAACATATACATACAACATGATTAACAAAACTACACGCTATTATGGAATTGAAATGGAAGGTCATTTTGATGTAATTTATTGTTGGATTGTCGCTAACGACAAGGAGGCATGACTCGATTTTCATGGTAGTTGACACTCTAATGAAGAGTGAACATTTTATCCCTATGCGTACAACGTATCAGGTGCCAGACATAGCTAGATTTTTTTATCAGTGATATTGTGAGATTTCATGGTGTGCATAAGAGGATAATATTTGATTGAGGATCAATGTTTACTGGATGATTTTGGAGTAGTTTCCAAGAGGCCTTGGGAACCCAACTTAAGTTTAGTACAACATATCACCCGAAGGCAGACAGGTAGACAGAAAGAATGAACCAAATATTGGAAGATATGTTGTGTATGTACATGATGGACCAACATAAGCAATGGGAAGAGTTATTACCACTGGTAGAGTTTTCATACAACAACAACTATCAAAGCACCATTAAGATGGCACCCTTTGAGTTTCTTTACAGGCGACTGTGTCAGACGCCTTTGAGCTAGGATCGACTTGAGGATAGGGTCCTAGTAGGACCAGAAGTGATCTAAGAAATGGAAGAATAAATGAAAGCAATAAGACAAAGGATTAAAGAAGCACAAGATCGACAGAAGAGTTATGCCAATGTGCATCACGTTGACCGTAGTTATGAAGTTGGTGATCGAGTCTTCTTGCAGGTGAAACTGCACAAGAGTTCAATCAAGTTTGGAAAGGTTGTTAAACTCTATCCTAGGTTTGTAGGACCTTTTGAAGTTGTGTAAAAGAAAGGGCATGTGGCCTATCGACTAGCCTTGCCTGATTCTTTGAGGCATCTGCACGATGTTTTTCATGTATCTGTTTTGAGACATTATGTCAGTGATCCTAAACATGTGATTGACATGAGTTATTTGCAAGTGTTGGATGAGAGTGCTCTCATAGCAGAGCCAATCCACATTCTGGACCATCACATTCGAAATCTACGACGTCAAACATTCGATCACGTCAAGGTCCAATGGGACAATTATAGTCCACACTCAACTACCTGGAAGGATGCATATGATATGTGCCAACAATTTCCATTTTTGTTTGATAGTTAGACATTTAGATCTTGTCAGATGCTTTATTTACTACATTTATATACTGTGAAACTTTCGGATGAATTTTATAACAAGAGGGGGTGTATGTAACATCCCTCTCTTGTGAGCACATGTTATTGACTTTTTATTTGAGGACACTTGAGTGCAAGTGATCCAGTTTCAATACATGGATATCTGTTCGCTTATGGATTCTTGTGACGATGTTGATGATTATGATATGTTATTTGATATCTTTGTATTTACAGATGTTATTGATGAGTTTCCCCTGAGTGTGTAAGACACTTGACAGATTGAGGATGCCACTAGCATCAATGGACCTCCTTGGACTCTGGATCGAGTTAGTGAGTGGACTGTATTGGTTGGGGTATTTTTATTTATGCATATGTGACATATGATCAAGTATATTATGATGTTGTTTATGGATCATTGACAATGTTTCATTGATGGATGTAGGATGATGTTTTCTTGCTAATTAGACTCACATAAGGAGTAAA
>SNQJ01S0132697.1:7683-29527 GCA_010110895.2 Picea sitchensis | reverse complement strand
ATCATATGTCATCTGAATTTCGACCAATACCTTTGTCTCTCCTCCTCATCCTGAAGTGCATATAATCAAGAATTGTTTTTACCATGACGTGCATTACTTTTAATATAATCAAGAATTTCCACCAATACCTTTGGCATATAATCAAGAATTCTTGTTAATATAATCAAGAATTTCAACCAATACCTTTGGCATATAATCAAGATTTGCTGTTAATATAATCAAGAATTTGAACCAACACCTTTGGCATATAATCAAGATTTGTTGTTAATATAATCAAGAATTTCAACCAATACCTTTGGCATATAATCAAGAATTCTTTTTAGGTTGAGGTGCATTACTTTTAATATGTTTCAGATATCGTTTATCATCTTAATTTTCTCCATTTTATAATTTTCAGAAGCCTTCGTAGGTAAGAAATTATGAAAGAAACCTTGTGTTTATTGTGAGAAGATGGGTTAGCGAAAACTGTAGTGCTTAAGTTATTGATGTTTACAACAACCAGACTTTTTGACAAGTCACACTCATTCTTGGAATGACTTTTTGACAAGTCACACTCATTCTTGGAATTACGCATCTTTTTTCTTACATCAGTACATGGATGATGACAAAATTTACATTCCTGATAATTCTACTCTTTAATTGGTTGAGACAATAGGACTATTAATACTCGAATGGAGCTAATCAACAATATTTAGCAAACTAGTCCTATTGCTTATTACTATTACTTACACAAAGAAGAAAGTTTAACATGCTTCAGAGTATTCGACATTACTTCAGTAAGGAAGAAAGTGTATGTTTTGCGGGGTTAAAAAAATTTACAACAACATATACAAAACTAAAATTTTGGAAGGTTAAAGTCTACGATGATAATGTCAACATTACAGGTTATAGGCATGACTTATTCCATGATATGAAAAATCACTATGAGATTACAGAAATTATTTTTCATTATTTTAAAGTGTGATAGTGTAGGTCTTAGTATGATCATTCAAAATGGTTTCATAATCTAGGTCCTAGTATGATCATCCAAAATGGCTTCATAATATGAATATGCATTTGATCTTCTTAAATGGTTTCACACATGGTTGATTATAAATATAGAAAGTCCAATGGTTTCACACATGGTTGATTATAAATATAGAAAGTCCAATGGTTTCACACATGGTTGATTATAAATATAAAAAGTCCATTTGTCTATCTATGTTATACTTTTAAATGCAATCCAAAGAGAGGGTGGGTAATGTTATTTATTTGACTTCACCACATTATATACATTTTTGTTTTTTTATATTGTGTTGTGATTTTGATAGATTCTCATCATATCCACTAGCTCAAGATATAAAGAATATTCTTTAGTATCTTTAGTACATGTAGGTTATTTATTAGTTTCATATTTGATATTCTTATGAGTTCAATTCAGTTTTTTTAAGGGGTGATACAATGTCTAATTAGGTGGTTATTTATTAGTTTCACATTTGATATTCTTATCGGGTTTACTTTTTTTAATAAGTGATTAAGTCTAATTGGGTGGGAGATGTCTATTGTTGGTTATCTTTACTGAGGGCCAAGTAATCCTTTTAAGAAATCTATGTGAATTTGGAGAGTCTTTTTTTATCTGGAATTTTAGTAGAAGCAAGACACTACCATATGTTGCAACAATTAGAGTATTAACCACATTGCTTGTAATTTTATGAAGTATTAACAATTAGAGTATTAACCACATTGCTTGTAATTCTATGGAGTATTAGTGCACAAAACACATTGAGTTATATATGTGTTTTATAAGGTAATGGATTCAGTATTTAAAGTATTTATTAGAGGTTGATATTAAGGGGATTCAATATTTGAGGTATTTATTAGAGGTTGATATTAAAGAAGTGGTTATAATGGAAAATATTTCTCTAAACTTTTATATTATTTTTATGTAAGTATTATAAGGGGATGAAGGTGTCTATGTGAAAAAATGAATAATTGTTTATTACATGTGGTGCATAGCTTCTTTTAGTGGTCCATTCTTAATTTGTATAAATTGAATCTCATTAAAGTTGTTTTTCCCTTTCATATTCAAACATTAATAGTTTTGATCCAAGTTTTTAGGAGAATTTCTTTAACTATTGTAAATTTATGACAATGCTTAAATGACAAATTTATATAAAAAAAATTCTTTGAATATAAGTGTACAAATTAATGTTGGACTGTATACATTTTCTTGAATTCACTATATTAAATTACATGTTGGAAACTTGATGGCCTATACATAAGCCTTGTACAATTTTAAATTACAAACTAGTGATATCTTTCATGTTGTTTATGAGAAACTATAAATACAACACTATGATTGGGCTCCAAGATATGTTACAAGAAGGAAACTGTAGTTAGAAAACTTCGTGTTGAGATGCATAAACCTTCTCTTTTTGGAACTAGACTAACCATTGCTTATGTTGCCACTTCCATTTTATTGGAAAGGAAGACCTAACTACAGTTTCAAAAATACTATATATATACATGTCAGAAAAGAAGGAATCTGACGCATATGTGGACACACCTAGAAATGTTAGGGTTAGGGTTTTGGAGTCATAATGTAAGGGTTTTAACCCATTTTGTAGTATAAATAAGATGTATGAGGTAGATTAAAGGATCATCTTTGTCATATTTTTTGTGTCCTTGTTGAGAGAGAGAACTTACTTTTGAAGAACCCTTTTGAGTTTGAGTTTTGTATTGTTGAGAGTTGTGGAACTCAGATGGAGTTAAATGTAATTGGGGTTTAGCTCACAATATGTGGAGCTTCATGCGACACTCGTCCACTTCACCACTATTAACATATCCTATGATGTAATGTCTGCAACGCTATTTTGATGAAGAAGAAGAAATAAGAAGAAGATCTTTGTGGACGTATCCACATGGGGGTGAGCCATGGTGAAACCATGTGTTGCAATGTGTCTGAATGATTTTTTATTTATGCAATTATGGTTAAATGTTTAGATGAATGAATGGTTTTATTTACAATGCGCACTAGAATATGTATGCATAATGAATATTATGAGTGAATGAAATAGTATATGTGATGAATGGTATGATAGATGACATGTTTAAGTAGAAACAAAAGTAAAAAGAACATCCCAAAACCATTCCATGATTGCAGAAAAATGCGTCGTGCAGTCACCCATAAGCCATCTCGAGTGAGACTGTGTTGTGTGTGGTGTAGCCTTCCGGTTTACCATAAGGGCCGATGGTGAAAATGGCTTTGTTGGAGAACTAAGGTAGAACATGGGTCAGTCCATACATTCAAAAAATGGTTATTTTGTCGGATCGAACTCATAAGAAAATCAAGGAATGGGTTTGTGAAGCAATGGTAAGAGGGATTATTTTAGGGGCTAAATTCCTCTCATGGGCTAATTTTCCAAGGTTTTTTCAAAAAAAACATTCTCTATTCTAAAAATGATTCGCGCAAATTCTATTAGATAAAATTATTTTACCTTAAAAATCGACAAAAGTTTATACAAACTACATAAAATTCTTAGAAATTTGAATGTTTTTAGAAAAATATCGCCAAACATTTATAGTTGGCATATGAAGGATTAGTAAAATTCGCCAAGGTTTCTAAATTTTAAAATAAATTTCAATCCTGAATGAAATCTTGAATGAAGCAATAGATTGAAATACAGTTAGAGACACAAAATTTGGATTTCACACAAAAATATAATAAGGGTTCCAAGTACACACTACATCGAGGTATGTGTTTACTGATTTATGTGAAGCATATTTATGTTATTTTCTAGAGTTATTACATGAGTGGTTATTAAGGTTGAAGGATACCCATCCGACTAATCAAATTAGGCCAGTAGACTCGACTGCTGAAAATATTGCATGATTGGAAAGGGTTAATAGCAAATTCACACATGCAATTGATTTCTGGTTAGATAACATTACTTCGGGGTTTATCGATGAGTTTGTAGTAGATACAACGATGTCATATACTGATACAAAGCATGATTTCTTAAGGGGACCTAAAGGGAGGTACATTAGGTCTCTTTACATGTTGATCAAAATATTATTACATGATAAAGGCGTGATGACCATGGAATGAGACAGTTAGATCACTCTTCATGCATGGGGGAGTTGTGGGAAGCACTAAGGAAGATATAAGGATGGATAAGGCTCTAGATAATAGTTAGAAGAAGGAAGAAATGGACCCCATCATGATGTATGATGAACATACTAGGGAAATCATAAGGAACGCAAGTGTGATGCACAACAGATGTCCCTACCAGTGTAAGACAAATAACAAGAAGAGGGAAGTAGTCGAGCGAGAGGGCTTGGACAATGATGAGGAAGAGGTAGAGGATCTTCATGCCACAAGGAAGATTGATGATATCTTCAATGCCACATATGAGAGGAAAAACAAAGTTCACGGGTCTGGTGCATAGGAAGGATATCCATTCCAGATCTGAAATAGTGTGGAATCCATGACCCCATGTGGGAATAATACATCTGAAGAAGAAAAACAAGTTAACCAACAAGTGATTAGTCATAGAATATTTTTTACAAGATGCGGGTCTAGTAGAAAAAATACAAGTTCAACAAGTAGAATTCAATTATCTACACTGCGTGGAGGTGGTAGTTCAAAACATTTCACAATGGTAGGACAATATCCAACTATTAGGTTACCAAAGTTCTGAGGGGATGGGTCAGATGATCCAAAAAAGATTTTTTTCATATGCAAGAAGATATGGTTAGCAAATAAGATTAAAGATTAAGATACAAAAGTTGTACAATTGGAAATCACATTTAGAGACCATGCATTAGACAGGTACATGGGTCTTGCAAAAAATAATCCAATGAGCACGCCAACAACTATAACAGAGGTGAAGAGGAAATTAATCGATGAATTTCAAAAACCAAGCTCAGAAGACTAGTTTGTGAATGAAATGATAGAGATTAAGAAGAAACCAGGAGAATCAATCTAGGAAGTGGACCAGAAGTTCAAGAGGATAAAAGGTAAGTTAAAGTAAACAATTAATCATACACAACATAGACATTTGTTTGTTAATTATTTGTTTCCACACTTTAAGCATCCTTTGATAAAGTAGAAATTCCAAACCCAGGGTGAGGCTCTGTGTTGGTTATCTCTAATCCTTTATACTATTTAATTCATTGAACCAGGGTTCTTGTCTTTTGGGTTTTCAACAAAGCCTCGAAAACTATCGACAGTCCTTGTGAACCGGAAGGCAACACAAAACACAGAATGCACTACGCAGTCTCACCCGAGATAGCTTTAATGGGTGGCTACAAGACTCAGGTGTTTACAGCCTAGGATTGAGTATGAGATATGAGAACTCGACCATTGAACCATTATTATAATTGGTAAATGCAAGATAATAGTATTCACAACTATGCAGTAACTTTAGAAACTTAATCCCTTAATAGCGTGACCATATTTCATAGGTAATATAATAAATCATTCATTCATTAAGAAAAAAAAAAAACTAATGGAAAGAGGATAAAGATATGCATGCATTCATCACATTACATAGATATTATTGTGGTTCACCCCCTCCTGGGCTAGGTCCACAAAGATTTGTCTCTTGGTTCTTTTATTACGGTAGTTTTGCATCTACAGCGTCATGCGCTTACAACTCTCCTCAGATGGGTGAGATCTATATGAGGCAAAGTAGATCACACCCGGGTCCTCATCCTACAATCTAATCCTCAAGATATACATTCTCTCCTCTCCTCTAGTTCAACATCTTACAAAATATCTCATACAACAAAATATTACCTATCACATCCGCTCATGCGTAGCTACTCTGTGCCAAACACTACAAAAACACGAATACTAGCTAAATCAGAATAAATACAAACTCCTTGAACCCTCTATAATACCTCAGTATTGGTATTTATACATATTTGTCTCTTCATCCATTACAATACATTACCAAAACCCTAACCCTACTGATGTTAGGTCTTCCTCTCGTACGCGTGTTGTTCGTTTCCTTCCAACTGTTGCTTAACTCTCTGCACGCATTCTTTCCCCATGATCATCCTTCTTTCCACTTCGGCCTACTGCCAACATGCCCCCAACACTGACATGTGGCTTGTCCCGAGCCACCTAATCCTTCCGAGCTTCCTCCATCTCCTTGGTGATCGTATGGAACTTTTCCTTGAGCTTTGTTGCTTGTCTTTGCACCTACGCAATCTTCTCCTTGATTTTCTCCACTACCTGGGTTTCAAGTTTGTCACTAACCAATTCCATGCATTATGATTGGGTTTGTGCTATCTGTGTTTTGGCTTCCTCTTCTTGTGCTGGGACTTTTTCTACCCGCTCTTGAAATTGTTCCATTCGATTATGTCACTCTTGATTTTGGGTTTGTGCAGTGATTAACTCTTCCTACAATATCTTCATGTCCTGCGTTGCTTTGACGCATTCTGTGATTGGTATTGTATTTTTCTTATTCTTGAGCTCTTGGATCATGACGTTGATCCTTCCTTCTTCCATGTCTCACTATTGGACCTGTTGATCCTCCTCCAACCTGGTCCAAAGTTGTGTTGCTTTATAAAACAAGTCAAATATTGTGCTAACCTACTGCTCTATCTCCTGCAGTTGTGTTGTTACTTCCTTTGCTCCTTGACTGCTGGTGGAGTGGTTGGTATGAGCTTCTCTTGGAGATTCTCGATCTCCTTCTGATATTGATCAATTACCTATGCAATCCGATCAATCTTTGTTGCTGCTATGATTTCATCACTTTGCGTGGCCTATGGAATCTTATCATAAGTTCCTACCACTTTCTCCTCCAATCATTTTATGTGCTCCCTTTCCTCGTGGGTCTTAGATTTAGCCTTCTCATATACTATTTCTAGTGCATCCCACTTCTTTGTTTCTTGCTTCAATTCAGTTAAGTATCTGCATATGCGAGACTATAACTCGTGGTTTATGCTCACTTACAACTTGTGTAGCACCACTGATGGTATCCTTGTCAACACAAGTTGGATTTGGATTAAGTCCTTCAAGGGTGTCTGCCCCACAATTTTGTCCATGTGCAACATACTAGGGTTGATGTGGAATGTTACATGTGGCTAGAGTATTGCCTGGACTGACTCTCATTCTTCTTCTTGCACTCTTCCTTCTATCTACGGTGTTGATGGTTTGATTCCCCTGCTGATTTTTGTTGGCACTTCTCTGATCTACTTGATGAGTTGTCGCATGTCTTCCAACTCCTCTTGGATCTTATCCCTGTGGCATGAAACATGGTCAAGGTCCTCGGCTAGACAATACTAGAACATTTGGGATATCATCTCCCCGTCATCATCCATGATTGTATACTCTAGTGGTTTTCATTTTGCCTTTGATTTATTGTGCTTTCCTCCTATCTCCGTGGTTGGTCTCTTATTTCCCCCTAGTTCTTGTGTGTTTGGATTTGGGGCGGTCTCCTGTGCTCCCTCGGCTTGTTTCAACTATCCCTTGGTCAACTTTGTACTCTCCTTCTTCCCCTTTTGGGTCTCTGTCTTCTTTGTCCCTTCATCTCTCTGTGTTTTCTTGACTTGGCCCGTTCTTGGTCTCTTGGGCACTTGGATTTCCGGAGGCTGTGTTTCTCCCTACTCTTCCTCTTCTTTTGTTGTTCTTTAGGGAACTTCGTGGGTAATGGTTGGGATCCTCCATTCATCATCCCATTCACTGATGACCATGTCAATATCACCCTCAGTGATGTAATAGCACATATGTAGCCACTGTTTATCCGGATCCTTCCTTGCTTGTATCCACATTCTGTGTTGTGTGGCCTGGAAATTGGAGATGTTTGCATATCGCGTGACAACTTCTGGTGTGATTATCCACGTATTGGATATGGATTATTGTAGGTCACGTAGATACCCCTCAAAAATGGACCCGTTCTCCTTCTTTATCCTTGAGTCTGGCCTGTCTCTGAGCAATAAATACCTCGCTCCCTGATTCAACTTTGGTTTGTTACAAAAAACTACATACCTTGTCTCATTCCATCCCATGAAGGCTATTAATGTGATCAACCATGAGTAGTGGAACTCTGTTCCTAGGTCCTACATATCCTTGCAGTCATCCAGGAGCAAGTTTGATAGGCATGATGCCCAAATCATTGAGGTTCCTTTTGCGCACTGGGATACAACTGTAACAACTCTACCTGGGACTTCCTCCCTGCGACATTTTCTTAGTATCTTGCAGGCTAATATTTTCATGCCCAATTGTGTGGTTGTCATTGATCCTCTTGATAATTATCCCTCTTTTCCCCCTGTCAGTTCCATACTTCTTCTTCATATCCTCTGCTAGTTCTTTATCCTTGGTTTTTTCATCCAGAAACAACATGGGATCCATACCCTGAATTGGTAACCCTATTATTTTCACAATACGCTCAACGGTTATGGAGACCGGCTTGTCCAGCCATATGTCCCTTCCATGTATGACTCCTAATAGTTGTTTGACGCAGTTTTTGGGTACTGGCCTCTGCCAAAATGTGGTAGGTCCAACAAACCTAAAATTCTCATTTTTTCCATCCAAGTTGCCCACTGGTATGGCTGGTTGATCGATTCTCCAACTCAATTTGTGCCCATAGTCTGTAGAAAGACCCTCTTCACAAGTTATGTGAACTTGTCTTCATCTACTACATCATGGTCTGATTATTTTAGCTTCCCGATATGACCGAGTAGATATGGTCCTACATGTACCCCAACTGGTATGCGTGGTAGAACACTTTTTACTACTAATTTCTTGTGAGGTGACCCTGGTATATGTATCTTCTCTTTCTTCTGTTGTGGTTCCTGCCTCTAAGTTCCAGCGACTTCTAATTTCTCCTCTGTATACCATTCCAGCCAGGCCAAGACATCTTCACCCTTCTCCCTGGATGGGTTGTCTGAGATGGTCATTTGAGACTCGTCTGGCTCAACTATTGTTGTCGACTTCAGTGTTGTGCCATTGACTTTCCGAGCTGCCACTATATTCTCTGGTGGCATATCCTTCAGGGTTTTCATTCCCTAGTTCTGTGGCTCATGTACTTCCACTGGTATCTCCGGACTCATGCCCTCTCGTGTTGGTTGTTGGATTTCTTCAAGGATAGTTGTAGGGTTTACTGGTGTTGTTTCTAGATATGGGATTTCGTCGACATTGACGATCTCCGATGGTTGTTTTTCACCTTCTTCCGCCTATCCTCGTGACCTGGTCTGAACTCCGATTTTCACGGCAGTCTGGCTCGCTTTTGCTTTCTTGGGTGGTGCCATGGCAGTGAATGTCAATTTCCTGCTAGACATGAATGGTCTTTGTGGTCTCCATGAACTCTTTCTGTGTTCTTTATCCTATGTCGCTCTCTGTCTGTTCTCTCTTCGTGAATATACTATTGGTTCCCACGTCTGTGTGTTGTATGGATTTCTCATGAAGCTTGTCGAGGATGCTTCCTTGATTATGGGTTTAATGCACCTTGATTACCGACTCAATGCATCTTCGACGGTTTCATACTTTCCATTACAACTTCTTTGTTGTCTCTATTTGATTCGATTAATGTGATGTCGCATCGATCCTTTTGGTCTTTTAATTCCTCTTAATGTTGTCTTGTCGTACTGTTTTTTTTTACTTTCCTTTTCCCACTTGCTTCCCTTTTTTCGTCTGATTGTTGTCATTATCCTCACTGAATTTGTGTTTCTTAGTTCGTGTAGCCTTTCTACTTCCGGCACACTGTGCCCTCTTTGGTTCTTTTTTGATATACTATTTTTTTCTTTTTTTTACTGTGCGGTGGATGGTCGATTGTGCTTGTATAGCTTCAGTCGACTCCCATTGATCATTCCTCTAAGTTTTGTTCCTGATAAATCTCGTAACTGTACTTCTCCTCCATCTATGACAGATTTTACTTCGTATGGTCCTAACAAATGAATTCTTAAGTTTCCTAGGTGATGTAATGATTTGTTGGCATACACCATTACTAGATCTCCTTCCTTGAACATTTTCTTCTTGATGTTTCTATCCTACCAAAATTTATCTCGTGCTTTCTGAACTTGTTGGTGGAATCCTTCCAAGATTCGATCTTCCTCCATCGTAAGTAATTGATTCATTATCTCTTGTACTTTGCCTCATTATTTCATTTGTGTGATTGTTGCTACGTGCAAGCTTGGTACTAAAAATTCTAATGGCACCACTGCTTCTTGGCCATAAACCAGTTTAAATGGAGTGTGCCCTGTCAACATTTTTCATGAAGTCCTGTATGCCCATAATATTTCTTGTACTTTGAGGTCCCATTCATCCCTGTTGACGTTGTAAATATTTGTCAATGTGTTCTCCAAGATTTTCTTGAATGCTTCCACTATGCCATTTTCCTGTGGATGATACGGTGTGCTATTATGATGATGGACTTCAAATTCTTCAGTCATAAAATTGATGGTATTGTTTATGAAGTGCGTGACTTGGTCGCTCATCAAAACTCTTGGGCACCCAAATCATGTAATGACTTGTTCAAATAGAAAGTGCATTGTTGTTTCTACACTGCAATCTTTTACTGGTGCGGCTTCTGCCCATCTTGTAAAGTATTCTCTCACAGTGATAATGTAACTTTCTTCTGTTGTTTTTTTTGGTGGGTGGATTGGTCCCATAAAGTCTATATCCCACTTGTCGAATGCCTTTAATGTTACTTGTGGTCGTAATGGGATCTCATCTCTTCTGTTGGTTTTACCTACCCTTTGAAAAACATTGCATGTTTGACAGTACTCCTTCGAGTCTCTATGAATCGTTGGCCACCAAAGTCCTTCATGTAATGCCTTCTACATGGTAGCTCTATCTGCATAATGACCTTCTTCTATTCCTTCATGGGTTTCTGCTAAAACTCTTGGTATTTCATTCTTTAACACGTATCTTCACAAGATGCTATCTGTGCCCATTTTGTATAGGTGTCCTACAATTAGTTGATAGTCGGTCACATGGACTACCAGTTTTTTCTTCTGCGCGGTGTTATATTTTTTCAGCGTGGTATCTGTACTCAAGTACTGAATGATATATGTGAAGTATTCATCAACAATATGTACTGATAATAACTGGGCATCTGGAAATTTGTCTTCTAAATTCATAGGATCTTCTCCATTTGTGACCCTTGATAGGTGGTCAGGTCCTGCATTCAATTTTCCTGGTTTGACTATTACTTCAAAGTCAAATTCTTGAAATAGTAGTAATCATCAAAAAATTCTCCCCCTCAACACTGCCTTATTGACTAATTATTTCATGGTTAAGTGATCTGTGAATATCTTAAAGTGTTTTCCCAATAAGTAATGTCGAAACTTTTGAAGTGTGTAGACCATAGCTAGGCCTTCTCTTTCGGTTGTGTTATAGTTATGTTCGGAGTCTAATAGCTTTTTGCTCATGAATGTTATTGGGTGATCCAAGTCTCTCGCTCTTGGTTGTGCCAAGATAGCTCAAAGTGCTATGGCTGATGAATCTACATGCACGTGGAATGAGTTCTCCCAGTCTGGAAATACTAATATCAACGCGATAACCATATTTTCCTTCAAGGCACCCAAACCGTGTTGACACTCATCGTTCCACTGAAACTGTGTATCCTTTCTTAGTAGATTTTCCATCGGTGTAGTGATCTGCACATATCATTTTATAAATTTCATGTAATAACCTATGTGTCCCAACGTCGCTCTTAGCCGACAGACTTTTTTTGGTGGTGGTAAGTTAACAATGTTGTGATGACCCTGTATTCTCCTGAAACAAATGTCATTATCCTGGTTTTCAAACGCCCAATCCAAACCAAGTAATGTTGGGTAAGGTGTTGTGTCGTTCACTATTTCAATAACTTCAAAATCTACTTTAGTGTGTACTCCATATAGGTTGAATTTCACTCCTTTCAGTCTACCTATTGGTAGGACTCTATGTTGATTTTCTAGTTTCAATTGAATAGGTGAGTATCCTAATGTTGGTTCTCCCATGCAATGCCATGTTTTCTTTGGTAATACATTAACTTCAGATCCTAGATCTAGTATGATGTCTCCCATATTGAAATCCCCAATATTAGCATTCAATCTAAACTCCCTACTTGTTCTTCTTCTTGTGTGTAGGTGATTAACGTTTTTTGGTTCTATCTTTTCTTTCGTCTCCTTGCTACACTTTTCTAGTATGTTTTGCAATATTTTCACATATGATGGATCACTTAACACCTTTACACATGATTGAAAAAATCCTTTGATGGTACTTACTTGTCCCATGGGTTGCATCCCGTTGGTATGATCCAATGATGGTGGCATCTTGTAATATGGTGCTTTCTTGTTCTGTTGTGTAGTTGAAGTCAATGCCATGTCCCCATTCTAAAATTCTTGTCAGGATTCCTTGAATATCTCCTTCTCCTTTTACGCGTCGAACTGTTTCCTTGGTTCTGTGTTCTTCTTTACTCATTTTTTTTGTACTGGTTCCTGTCGAACTAGGTCATTTCCTGTTTTAGTTCCTCCGCGAGTAATGATATTGATGTTATGTCCTTCATCCTTTACTTCGGCTGAGATCCACTAAACATTTTGGTTGTTCCCCTCTTTTCCTGGATCTTTACTAGTAGTGTCGGACATTCTTCCGTGTCATGATCTGATGCGTGACAATACATACAAGTCATTGGTGGAAGTATGCATTCCCTTGCATAGTGTCCTATTTGTTGACAATTGTAACATACTATTAGTCCTCTACCTCATTCAAAACCTCCTCTGGCTCATCCTCCTCCTCTATAACCTACTCAATATCCTCGTGGCGTGTTATACTAAGAGTCATGATTTTACTGTGTGGTATTTTACTGGGGTTGTTTCGTATTGTACTGCAGTTGTGCGTTATTGTACGGTGGTTGTGCACTATTATACTGTTGTTGCAAAGTGTTGTATGGATTTGGAACTTGATTAAATTGTGGCATTTCTTTCCCATTCATCATTTCTACCTGTACTCTATATGCGTCTAATGTCCTTTCTCGTATCAACTCCATAGTTCTACAATATTTGTCATCATGGCCCACTGACTTGAAAAAGGTTCAATATGAGCTCTATCGGATTGTCTGGTGTTTATGGATCATCATGCAGTGATAAGGGTCGTGACCCAGTTTCTTGTAGATTTTTCACCATAGTCCTCCTGGTGGTAACGGATTTGGCATTCCTATTGCCATATACTATGTGAACATTGGGCATTCATTCTTGTGGTGTCCTTTTGTCCTGCATGTGGTACACCAAACAACTTCTAGTTTATCATTGTCCTTATTCTAGTTTAGCTAAAATGTTAGATTCTTCAAATCTTCTTTCAGCCATTACAATACATTACCAAAAACCTAACCCTATTGATGTTAGGTCATCCTCTCGTGCGCATGTTGTTCTTCCTTCCAGCCGTTGCTTTCCTTGTTCATGTTTTCTTGCATGCACGCGTGTTGTGTTTCCTTCTAGCTATTGCTTCACTCTCTGCACTCTTTCTTTCCCCACAATCATCCTTATTTCCACTTCAGCCTGCTGCCAACACTTTACAAGCAACATTACAGTTAGAAGAAAACCAGTATAATCATAAATATCCAATTGTGGAAGAACTAAAGCAAGATTTGAAAAAATTAACATTCCAGTTGAATCATAAAAAGGGAAAGGAGAAAAGAAAAGATGTATGGTGTACAATATGTAGGACATAAGGCCATCATAAGAATGAGTGTCCATTATTTGCACAATATATTGGAGTGGGTATGCCAAACCGTTTATCATCAGGAAGACCATGGTGTGAGATTTGAAAAACACATGGGCATGATCCCTATTATTTCACCCTAATTCATAAGTACAATACAATACCGAATATTACATTTTGTAACTTTTGTAAGTTAGTTGGACACAAAGACAAGGATTGTATAACCTTGGAGATGATGAAATAAAGGATTGCAGATACATACAGGGTGCAGGTTGAACATGTAACATGAACATTTGCGCAGAAGTCATAGTATAACAACGTGAAACAACCACAATATAATCCCTCATAGAATTTTCAAGCATAAACATAGTACAATAATGTGCAATAGTTTGGAGCACAATCGTAATAATGTGCAACACCACCATAGTACAATAATGCATAGGCGT
This sequence comes from Picea sitchensis, assembly GCA_010110895.2. NCBI lineage: Eukaryota > Viridiplantae > Streptophyta > Pinopsida > Pinales > Pinaceae > Picea > Picea sitchensis. The sequence goes on along the minus strand of SNQJ01S0132697.1, from coordinate 15,451 downwards.
AGTATAATCAAGGACCACAGTATAACACACTGTGCAGAGATAATCAAGGAAACATAAGAGGCTTGAAAGGAGGAGGTCATGGAGGTAGAGGCCTTGTATGAGGTCGAGGGCCAATAGTTTGTCATAACATTTAGAAACTAGGGCACTATGAAAGAGACTGCCCAAAGCCACAGGCGACATGTATGTATTGTCATACATTATACCATGAAACAAAAGAGTGTCCAACACTTTTGATAAATATACTAGACAAGAGGAATCAGACTAATCATAATGTGCAATGGATCATGGTGGAAAACAGAGAAGAGGATGAGAATATGATTAACATAGTTACTAGATGTGGAGCTAAGACCGAAGAAGATGAAACCAAGAAGGATCAGGACCAGTACGAGTGGGTCAGGAAGAATAGAATGCCTGAACAAAATTTTGATGTGTGAAAAGAGAAATATATATTTAGAGAGGATAGGAAAGAGATTCAAAAAGAAAATATTGTGTCTACTTCAGGGACTAAACCATAAGATGAGATACCCGTGTATGACACTCCTTCATTATTTGATAAAACTAATCAATGGAAGTCTTAAAACTAAGTAATTAACTTAAGAAACATTTTGGGGTCATGTGTAAAATTTTTCACTGATAAAAATTACGTACAAGTACTGTCGAATATGTTAGAACAATGTAATTATGGGGAAGAAGGGGTAAAAAGAGTAAATCGGATCCGTAAGAAGAGAAGAACTAGAAGAGAATTTAGATTGAATGCCAAAATAGGAGAATTCAATATGGGGGATATCATACTAGACTTAGGATCTAAATTCAATGTTTTTCCAAATAAGACTTGGGAAGCTATGGGAGAACCTCAACTGGGTTACTCACCTATTCAATTAAAGTTGGAAAATCAGTACAGAATGGTGTCAATTGGTAGGTTGAAGGGGATTCCAGTATATTTGTATCATGTGCGCACCATGGAAGCCTTTGAGGTCATTGACATAGTAGATAACACTTCGCCATATCCAACACTATTGGGCCTAGATTGAGATTTTGATAAACAAACTAGTATTAACTTGAAGTCAAGAAAGATGATATTTGAATCAGGGGAATACAACGTTATTGCACCATTGGATCCCTGAGAAGGAGGACGGTATGTGGAACCTGTGAAAGACAATATTCTTACAGAATATGTGAATCATATATACAAAACTACCACACACGAAGAGTATTATAGCAACCCAATTGCAGGTGGTGTTGGTGCAATTATATGTTCAATATATTGCAATCATTTAATATGTCAATCCGGTTTCATAATCAATAGAGTTGATTCACTATATGTGACGATAACCGATAAGCTCCTATGTCTGATGCATATAGACTACATAAGAAAAACTCCAAAACCAATGCTCTGTTTCACAATCTTCAAACAATATTCTTCACATAGTTTAAAAACCAGAAAGAAAAACTCATAAAATAAACCTCAATAAGCATGTGATTTAAAGACTTTTTCTCAGGTAATGAATATGTTCATTTACAAGATCATGAAAGGGAAAGATGAAATTTGACTATGTTTCCTTTACAAACTAATTTAACAACAATCTGTTATTAACACTCTGCACATTCTTAAAAGGAAAATCATTCATAACCTAATAAATCATAGAAGAAATACTAGGTGTAGTGAGATACTCCATTATAGGTTCATGTAGGGTGAGAGATGGAGATCTTAATTCTCCCTAGATTTGCAATATAAAAACAAAAATTAAAGCATTCAATATAACAAATAATTGTCCACACAAACACACAAAAATAAGAAATATTTACTTATAAATCTATGTTGCAATCAGAAATGCTCACTCACTCAAAATTAACACAAATTTGTTTTGTGTTTTGTTAAATGATTTACTTAAACACAATATAAATAAAGTTAGATGCTATGATCAAAACACATAATTGTTTTATCCACACAAAAACCATAATTATATTCACACAAATATACATACAAGGAATATTAGCTTGGTTGGGTCGGTGGGCCCTTGCCATACCTACAAGGTATCTTTAAAAGAAACTTACAGAATGAAGTATTTGATCACACACATAGATTCCTTTAATTGTAATTCATATCATTACTTCAAAAACAAGTGTACAATCAATAGTTTTCTCAACAATCAAATCTAAATCATAACAATGATTAATTATTTCTATGTACATATATCATCTACAAGGCCTTCTCTTTTAAAGAGAAACAACCATTACAACCAAGACCTGGATATAACATCAAATGATTGCATACATATTACAATTGGTTGATATAACATTTTTCATGGGAACAACTTCAACCTCATGACACAAAGTGAATGAGGATGAGCTGTATTGTGGTCTTCAATGAAAAAAAGATGTTCTATCCAACAAAATCCTTGGACCCATCAAAATAAAATTCGTTCAAACACCCATGCCTGAAGATGAAGAACTAGTACCAGACGTGCATAGCTGGAACATGAAGATCGGTACCAGATGTGTAAATTCAAATGTAATGGTACCAGAATACCATAGAAATAGGTACTAGACAAGTACATAAATAGGTATTGAATGAGCACAACATTGGTACCAGATGAGCACATGATTCCTACCCAACAAATTGAATACCATATGAACGCCAAAATGGGTACCAGATGAGTAGGAACTATGTCATAAGATATTATTGATTCAACCAAGGTAATTAGAGAGAATTTAACATCAATTATTCAATTCCAATTATTAATAAATCTCATAAATCATGATTTAAACATAGGTTATGTAGTGTCCCCAAGGTCGAGCCCCGTTACAGATCATGATATATGAAATGAATTGTAAATATGTTCTATAGGCTGGTGAGCCAAGTTTTGTATAAGCTGGAAGGCTTATGTGTTTGTTAGGCCAGGAAGCCTAAGTGTTTGGGGGCCAGGAGCCTGTTGTTGTACTTGTATGTATGCAGAATAATCAATAAAATATAAACACCGCCAAGTGCAGACCGACCACGATGAATGAGTGAAGGGGGATTGAGCATCCACAGAGTGGGAAAGGAACTAGGGGCTGGAAGGTGGGAAAGGGGTTGAGTGTTGAACCTAGGGGCTTAGGCCTGGAATAATATTTTAATATTATTTCCTAAAAAGCCATGTGCATATTATTTTATCCTAAGTTCCTAGCAAAAAGGAAAGGCGTGTACAGGGAGGCATGCAGATGGAATGCATGCAGTTCCCAGGGTGAAAAATGTCCACCCTGACGCATGCAAATAAAATAGAAAGGAACATCCATGGGCGGGTACATTCCATTCGACCCGACTGCCCTGAGCAGGAGCCGTATGAGCCAGTCTGCAAGAGACCTCGTGTATGTCTGTTCCAGAGAGGAAGCATGTGTTGGATGCTGGAGAATGCGTGTTTACCCTTGTCCGGAGCCGTGGATTCTGCCTGTGAGAGAAAACTAGTGTGTGCATTCCCTGAACGAAATGTCTATGTCAATGTCGGGGAAGAGTCTCTGTTTGCCGAGGAAAAGATGAGCGAGCTTGTGCGTGGAGCCCTATTTCTGAAATCTTGACTGAGAGAACAACCTGTGACTGCTGAATCGGTTCTTGGGAAGTCTGTGTCCAATTTCCCTGTGTATGATGTGGCACGCAGTTATGGACTGTGTGAGGCTTGTTGGCCTGTGAGCGACTCCCTCCAGGTGAGAGAGTGCGCAGAGGAAGGAGAGAGTTCTTGGAAGGAACCCTGTAGCTGCCACAAAACTCGGAGACTTCTGGTCCGGTCTATTCCTGTAACCCAAGGTAAGGGAGACTAGCAGCCACAGGACTGCCCAGGTGACAGAGAAGGTGCACTCTCCTGGGGTGGAACAGGCATGTGGGGATGAGGGTCTGTGGGCAGTGAGCGTGGGAGATTCCTGGGAGAGCATTCTTCCTGGTGGTTGTGTGTGACTAAATTCCCTGTAACCTCAGCCTGAGTCTAGATTCCTTTCCCTGGGGTGGATCTCAGTGGCATCTCGGGGGTGACCCACTATTGAGTTGAGGAGTAGTGCGATCTACGACTGGGAGGTTCGTGGAAGGCTTGCATTTGGTTGGTGGATTTCTCCACTGTCACAAGATAAGTGTTTAATTATATTCTTACCACATTTTATCATGACTGTGCTAGATATGTTATCATGTTTTCCGCCGTGTAAATGAATTATTGATTGTCTAATTATAACAGTAACTATATGTTTATTCCAAGAATTAAAATGTATCTCTTTGCTGTTAAGCATGTGATTATACAATTCTGTACGTTTTATGTAAAAGTCCATGTACAGATTGGTTAGCGAGAGGTTTGAAAGCCTCGGTAGTGAAAAGTGACACTACAAATTGGTATCAGAGCCAAGGTTTCGACATTGAGCCTAGATGGGCTAGTGGGACGGTCTTTGGACCAAGAATGTGAAGAGAAATTGGACCTGGAATGGCCAATTTCAGACCTTGGGTTGTTCCAGAGTGTCAAGTAGTTGCTTGACTGTGCTTACGAGCTAAGGAGGTTTAGCGGTGCAGTGAAACTGCAGCCGGCGTGGTTTATGACCACGGGGAGACAGGTCTCTACACCAATGGTGTTAGAACCTTAGGATCTATTTGGGAGGGAAGGCGAGCCCTTGTGACCGTCGGATCTAGAAAAATGTGCGTAAGGATTAAAATTCCTTTGGAAATGGCACAGGAGTGTGGAAATCGCGATACGTGAAATCCTGAGTTAGTTAGAAAATGTTTGGCCCGTCAGATCTCGACCGGAAAACCCGACATCCGTTGGATCTGCCGGGAGGTGTCTGAAGGTTAAACCTCAGAAACTAGGGGCGAAAGCTCCAAAATAGATCTAAACCATCCGAAAGACAGAGGACACGTGTCGTGATATTTCCCATTTCGGGAAATCGAGAATCGCGATATCGGGAGTCACGATGTCAGGAGGTCGGGAATTTTCATAGTAAAAGTCTCGACAACGATCTAAACCGTCCATCATTTAGGACGCATGTCAGAAATCCAAAGAGAGTTGGAAATCGGCGTATCGGAGATCCTGAGGACAGGATAATCTTGTAACTTGAAATCGCGAAACGCGATATCCCAACAGGCTAAGAAAATAGTGCGGGGCCATGACTGAGTCGATGACATGGAAAAGTGGTAGCCATCAGAACCATCAGGGAAAGTCTCGATAGAAGAGTCATCCATCGAAAATCGGGGTTCGGAGAATCCCGAATCTTGAGGACATTTGCATTTGGACATTGGGAAGTCCGAAACCCCGATAATAGTAAAAGACTGTGGTCTTATGAGAGGAGGTCACATGGACCTATGCATAGTTGGGGGGGGCTAAGGCAAAGGCGCATCGGAAAATCGGGGATTGGGAGTTCGGGAGGACAGGAACTCATGTCGTCGGGGATCACGAAACCCCGACACCCGAAGCTTCAATCGAGAGATGTGCCATGTAGATGCATGAAGAGTACCACGTGCCCACGAGTGGGGATACAAGACAAGAGTGGTGGGATGCTAATGATGTCACCGAAGGTGACGAGGATCCTCTGAAACACACCACGTACCACTATGGTTGAGGGCGACAGCTATGCTGTGGAGCCGTAGAATAAGGTAAATCAGAATTTCGGAAGTCGGGGGTGGGGAAGGAGAGTGAAACGGGAGTTCTCCAGTACCGAAACTCCGAAACCCCGAAACTCAAGGTTCTGAAAGTCCCAAAATACTGAAAACTGAAGTTACGAACACCAGAAAATATAGAACTGAACAGAGCTCAGACAATTCATGAAATTGAAACACCATATTAAAACATCGATGGTTATGAAATATGACGAATTGTCAAGAGATGAAGGCTCGACAAATTCGAATCGTCTGCGCGTTATATTGCAGAAGATTGATGAGTGCCAGAACTGTTGGAAATTTCCTTAAATGCAAAGAAATGGGAGAGATACATAATATTTCCAGTTCAAGAAACTTGTTTAAAACGAAATGTCTTTTATTTTGTCTGAACTGGTTTATAAATATTGTGGATTGTTCGTGAAGGTTTAATGGCCTGAAAAATTTCAAATTTAATTGCACAGAGTGTGTGTGCAGAGTTAAACGAAGGCCATAACCCCAGTTAATCAATGTTGAGTATGGAGTGGGGAAGAGTGCAGATTACCCCTGAAAAAGAAGACGAACGGAAAGGAAAGGATGTTAACCTGGGAGTCGAAGGATCGAATTCCAATGAGCATGGAAAATAAAAGGATAAGGAAGAACACTTAATGAAAATCCTTGAAGGATTGGAAAGAGAGGCCAAGGCTCACAAAGATGATAGCCAAAAGCTCATGAAAGTCAGGGATCGGCAGGGTGCATTAAACTTAAAATTTTTGAAGAGTCTGGAAAGGATAGAGAAGAAACTCGAGAAAGGAAGAGACTCCAGTGCGACGGAGAGTCGCAGAACCCAGGGGAGAAGAAGTAGGTCAAGGAGTGGTATCTGACATCTTAGTCGCTCCCAAAGACATTCTGACAGTAAGACACACAGTAGTTCAAGCCCATCCCCTACCAGAGAACATCGAAAATCTGGAAGGGAGGAATTGAAAGGAGAGATGAACAAGATTAAGCTTCCAACATTCGATGGAGAACATAAGAAGGAGGAATATGCCGAGACATGGTTGCTTGGCATGAAGAAATACTTCCAATTGCATAATTATTCTTCCCATGCAGAAGGAAGAATTGCAATGTATCAACTGAAAGGAAAGGCATCCATGTGGTGGGATCAGTTTGTGCAGGTGCAGCACATCAAAGAGAAAGAGGTCACGTGGAAGGAATTTAAGAGGTATTTCGAGAAGAAATACCTGACTAAAAGATACTATGACAGAAAGATGAAGGAGTTCTTCGAACTCAAGCTGGGCAGTATGACCATTAATGAGTATGAGCGAAGTTTTCTGGAACTACTGAAGTATGTTCCATTCATCAAAGATGAGGCTGTTAAAATTCAGAGGTATCTGAGTGGACTGCCACCTTCCATTGGTGACAAGATTCAATACGATGATCCTAAGACCATGGAAGAAACCATAAGAAGGGAGAAATGCCTATACGAACAGCAGAGAGAAAAGCCTACCTTTCGGAAGGCTTGGGATGACCAGAAGAGGTTTAAGAAAGAAAAGAGGAAGAAGGGAAACAAGCCTTACTTTTTCAGAAACAGTCCTTGGGGACAGTCATATTTTAAAGAGCCCAGGAAGGTTGAAGGGAGTGAACCGATGCCAAGGCCTCCACCCATGGAGTTTTGGGGCTGTAAAGGGAATCATAGGTACAGATACTGCCCCCACAGAAAAGACAAAGCAAGAACCGTCCATACTGTTCAGCAAGCTGAAACAGTGGAGGATATGGGCAGCAGAATGCCAAGGATCTACGCAGCCCTGGAAAATAAGCAAGCAAAATTTCAATCGCACATGATTGAAGTGGAAGGTATGATCAACAACTAACCACTTGTTATTTTGATTGATTCAGGGGCTAGCCATAGTTAGTAGATCCTAGATTAGTGGAAAATTTACATCTAACGAAGAACAAACATGAGAAGTCTTGGTTAGTGCAGTTAGCAGCAGGGACTAAGAGGAAGGTCAATGAATCGGTTAAGTCCTGTTCGGTGGACATGAAAGGAATGAGCACTAAGGCTGAATTGAACATTCTGCCTTTAGGCTCATATGATTGCTTAATTGGGATGGACTGGTTGGACCAACACCATGCCCTTCTGGATTGTCATAACAAGAGTTTCACATGCCTGAACGAAGAGGGAAATCAGGT
>SNQJ01S0132694.1:2778-25753 GCA_010110895.2 Picea sitchensis | reverse complement strand
AAGAACATAACAAAGTAATACACTTATCTTCTTCTGCAATCGTAATATTAACAGAGACAAGTTGACTTACCAGAGTATTAAAGGCATTTAGATGTTCTATCATAGAATCTCCATCTTCCATCCTAATATGATACAACTTCTTTTGAAGAAACAACTTGTTTACCAGGGACTTTGATTGATACAAATTCCCCAACTTATCCCATAGTTCCTTGGTTGTAGATTCTCCTGAGACCTTCAACAACACTGAATCTGCCAGGAAGAGTCAAATATTACTCCTTTCTCTTCTGTCCAACTTCTCCCAATATTCCTTTGACATACCAGTAGGTGGTGTACTGGTATTTTGTGTACTAGTAGGTTGTGTACCAATAACATGTGTTCTAGTAGACGGTGTACCAATAGGCTGTGTACCAGGATCCACAACGATCCATTGTTCTTTTTCTACAAGAAGGTCCTCCATCTTCAGCTTCCATAGCTCAAATTTTTTACCGTTGAAATTCTCTATCTCGATTCTAGAAGAGCTTTCCATTCATATTTCTGCACTCAAATCACCACTGCAAAAGCTCCCACTAAACCCAGGTTTATCATAGACCCAAGATCAACTTGATCTATCAAGACCGAGCCAAACCCTCAGCAACAAAGGCGTCCCTCTGAAGCCAAAAATGAGCTCTGATACCACATGTAAGTTTTAAACTTGTGAAGTAAAGCAATGCATATAGATTCCTAAGCAAGACATAATTTAATCAATGGATCATACACAAAGTACACAAAGATTTATACTGGAAACCCTCAATTGGGAAAACCTTTCTTATATTCATTATATTGAATTCCACCATTCACCATACAATATATACAATGTTTTTAGGTATTCTGTAGATACCAAAACCCTAATCCCTTAATCTAGGATTAATTTAGAAAATCGCTAAAAATAGGAAAATCCGCTAAAAATAGAAAAAACCACCCAAAAAAATATTTTGGGGTGCTACGTGTAACTAGGGGGGGGGGCATACCTACCCCCCCCTGGGAACCCCCTAGGAAAGCGCCCAATGCAGTTGTTGAATTGCGAGTTTTTAGATATGTGTGTGTGTGGGCGCGTCAGACACAATTGTCGAATCTGACACACCCACACACACACACATGCAAAGAATATAACACATACCCAACACTCTAGACTGGATAAATATCTACAACAAACAGGTTTCAAAAAAGGAAGTGTAGACAACAACCTCTACATCAAGGTAACTCAAGATAATATTTGATTAATTGAAGTTTATGTTGATGATATTATTTTTGGTAGCAATGATGATAGGTTAAGCCATAAATTTGCAAAGGACATGCAGAATGAATTTGAAATGTCATTACTCGGAGAACTATCCTTCTTTCTGGGTCTTTAGATATGTCAAAGAAACCAAGGAATTTTTATCTCTCAAACTAAGTATATTAGAGAAATGATAAAGAGGTTCGGAATGGAATAATGCAAACCAATTACCACTCATATGAAAACTAGTTGCAAGTTGAGCAAAGATGATGATTCAAAGTTTACAGACCAAAGGAAATACAGGTCAATGATTGGCAACTTACTATATGTGACAACATCCAAACCAGATGTAATGCAAGTAGTTGGAAAAGTGTCACGATTTCAAGCAACACCAAAGGAAACACATGTCGTAGAAGTGAACAAGATTTTCAGATATCTCAAAGGAACATAAGAGTTTGGATTATGGTATCCAAAAGGAAAGGATATATCACTTAATGCCTAGACAGATGCATATTGGGCAGGTTGCATTGATGGTCGATGAAGCACCAGTGGAGCAACGCTATACTTGGGTGAGTGTTTAGTATCATGGCTAAGCAAGGAACAATCATCAATATACTTATCTATAGACGAGGCAAAGTATATTGCAACAACAACATATTGTACACAAGTTCTATGAATGAAACAAACTCTGACAGATATACATGTTGAGTATGATGAGCTCATTCCAATCTATTGTGATAATACATGCGCCATCAGTATCTCAAAGAACCCAGTGATGCACTCCAAGATGAAGCACATTCCAATTAAGTATCACTTTCTATATGAACAGGTTGCAGAGAAGAACATCGGAGTTGAATATGTGGGAACAAAAGAACAAGTGGAAGACATATTTAAAAAACCACTTCCATGGGAATCCTTTGAGTTTCTTCCCCAGAGACTCCGAGTAATTTCTACTCCAAAATTAATGCTTTTGAATTCTTATCTTGTATGTCTTAGATTTACATGAGGAAACACCATAAAGAGGACAATTCATGTCAGGAGATTAGTTTCATGAAGAGTTCAGTCAAGAGGAGTATCCCCAAGGACAGTTCAGTTAGGGGGAACAACCCCAGATGAAAATATAACTTTTCCAATGATGAAAAAGGGGGAGGGATTATCAGATCTAGATCACAGAGGCATGGTTCCAGGGGGAGTGATGGTCACAGGGGGAGCATCAGTTATATGACTTCAATATTGCATGACATGACTTCAGTATTACATCAGAGTGTTGCCATCAATGTCAAAGGGGGAGATTGTTGATTAATTGGGTTGGTTTTTATTGATGTGAACCCTTGAAAAAAGTCTGGTAGTGAATTCTGGTAGCACAAAGGTTTGGGTAATGGACCCAAGTTTGTTTTATGGATAATGGTATGAGTTTTGATATATTTTTAGGGAATACTATTCTAGATGGATAATACATGTCATGGAATTTCCGGTGGTATGTGGAACATCACATAACTTCTCACGGTTAGAGAGTTATGGCCATGTGAAGTTGGAGAACCCTCATGAGTCATCTAGAAGCCCCAAAAGGTCAAAGTAGTCAAAGTGTTTGCAAAGAATAAATTATTTAACTAATAAAGTGAAGTGATGAGTGTACTATAAGTCAAAGAGGATGCAAAAGAAGCTATTTAAATAATAAATTTAATGGATAACTTACTAATTATGGAAAGTGGTTATGTTAAGTGAACAAGTGGTTATAAGTGGGTTAACCCTAAATTTAGGAAAGTGGGTTAAGATGGTTAAAATATAAACCCTTGAGGATGTTGCATGGAAGTATAAATAAGAGGCCAGGCTCTCTCATTTAAAGATACTTGAACCTATTGAATATCATTGAATATCTATTTTGTGAAAATTTATTTGGGCAAGCATTATTGATAGAGAAAAGTGTGGCAGGAAAAGTGTGGCAAGAAAAGTGTGACAAAAAAAGTGTGGTAGAAAAAGTGTGACAGAAAAATCACGGTAGAAAAAGTGCGGAAGAAAAATCGCGGTAGAAAAAGTGTGACAAAAAAATTGCGGCAGAAAAAGTGTGGTAGAAAAATCATGGAAGAAAAAGTGCATCAGAGAAATCATGGTAGAAAAATCGTGACAAAAAAAGTGCAGCAGAAAAAGTGCGACAGAAAAATCGCGGCAAAAAAAGTGCGGTAGCAACATTTTTGGGGTCTATTTATGAGAGATATGGCACATCTTGTTTGAGGTATGTTTTTTGAGCTAGGGTTTAGCTCTTGAGATGGTATTGGATGTTCAGTATTGTTGCATATATCAGATTTGTTGAGGGATACAATTGGTATTTTGTTGTTGGTATTTGGCATATTGGTATTGGTCTTTTGGTTGTGATGTGTTGTTGAAGTTGTTGGTTTATCTTGAGGCTACATAACAGTGAGGTTGTGGCACATGGTTTGATGTAAGGGTTTATGTTATTTGGTTTATGGATTGAGTGATGAATTGTTAGATAACTTTTGATGGTTATATTAGTGTGAGTCTTTGGTATATGGTTGATGTACATGTTGGGTACATGGTTGAGACAAGTAGTTGATGAGTTGTCACATACATGAGGTGTATAGTTGATGATGTTGGTACATCTTGACGAGTCATAGTTGATGTGCAGTTGATGCATGGTTGATGAATGGTAGATGAATGGTACATGTTGGTTTAGGTTATTGGTACAAGTTGTGTGGTGCAGGTTTATTGGTACAGGTTGTTACAGGTTATTGGTACAGGTTGAGAGTGATAGGTTGACAATTGAAGTGGTTGATTTAGTGATAGTGACAAGTTGTCTACATTTGGAATTTATATTTTAGGGTGGTTGGACGGGGAAATGATAGGTGGTTGTATCCACCTTCCGATTGTAGCCAGAGAACATAGGGGGTTGCAGCCTCCTTCTAGTTGTAGCCATAGAATTGGGGAGTTGGAGCTTCCCTCAGGTTGTAGCCTAAGAAACTAGGGGGTTGGAGACTCCTTCCAGTTGCAGCTGGAAAACAAAGGAAGTTGGTGCTGCTAGTGAATGTAACTATTAAAGACATATAAGAAAAAATGTTTCGTGGTTTTCTCCCACTTTGGGTTTCCACGTAAAACACTGGTGTACTGTGTATGTGTATGATTGCTCATTTGTTCATTGTTTATTTACTCTGCAACTATTGGATAATAATGCTACATTGATATAACACTTGCATTTTGTGGTTGAAATGATTGAATTTCTCTATTACTAATTCACCCACCCTCTCAGTAATCCAACAATTGATATCAGAGCAGGTTCTTTCAGAAACCAGTTTAACCATTGAAAGATATATCATGGAGAGAAACAACATGTATAAAAATGGAATATCATAGTTTGATGGAATAAAGTATGCATTTTGGAGAAGAATAATGAAAACATATATATATGCACATGGATTTGAAATTTGACAATCTGTTGTAGATGGATACAAAGAACCAACAGTTCCGATGAAAAATGAAAGAGAAATAACTCGAAAAAAATAATTCCAAAGCCATAAATGCAGTTCTGAATGGTCTTTGTGAATCAATATACACCACAGTTATACATTGTAAATCCACTAAAGAGATTTGGGACACACTTCAAAATATTTATGAAGGAGATTCAAAAGTCAAAGCAACAAAGCTTCAAACTTGCAGAGGTTAATTCGAACAACTAAATATGAAGGAGGGCGAGAATATTGCATCTTACTTATTACAAGTCGATGAAATAGTAAATGCAATCATAGGATTGGGAAAATAAATTAAAGAATCTCTAATTGTTCAAAAGGTACTAAGCTCTCTTCCTATGAGATTTGATCCTAAGATATCAACACTAGAAGAAAGAGAAGATCTAGACTCAATAAGCATGGACGAACTACATGGAATAATCACAACATATGAAATGAGAACTGAACAGGCAAATCCAGATATAAAAGAAGCAACTTTCAAAGCATCCAAAAGGTCAAAGCAAAACGAAAAGAAAAAGGAAAAATAACATAGCAACAACAATGACATCTCGGAAGATGATGAAGAAATGACCAACTTTGTCAAAAGATTGAACAAAGGAACCAACATCATATATAAAGGTAAGTTTCCATTGATTTGTTTTAATTTTGATGGTATTGGTCATTTTGCTAACAAATTTCCTCATAAGAAAAATAAGAGGAATGATGAAGATTACTCAAATAACAAAAAAACATATAAAGGCAAAAGAACCACAAAGAAAACTTTCAAGAAAAGCTTATGCACCAAAGAATACATCTCCTCATCACATGAATATGAAGTCAGTGATAGTGAAAAATAAATATTTTTTATTCATGGCAGTAGAAGACACTGATAAAGAAGACCCCAAAGAATAATCTGAAGAGGTAGAAGTTGACTACCGAGAATAATTGTTGTGTTTCATAGAAGTTATAAGAATAGAAAAGAAGAAAAACAAGAAGCTACAAGAGGAACTAGAAAAGAAAGAAGACACTTAGGAACTAGAACAAATGATCACAAATTTGAAGGTTCAAATAGAAGTAGCTAAAATAATTGAAGAAGTACTCAAATAACAACTAGAAGAAAGAGACATAATCATTGGAAATTTGGAAGAAAAGATTGTCACATTAAGAAAGGATATTCAAGAGAAAAACATGCAGAACAACTCAAAAGTTTCAGTAACATTATTAGTAGTCAAAATCCTCATCATGACAAGTCTGGACTTGGATACAATAACACAGAAAAGGGATCGAGCTCCAAAACATCAGAACAAGAAACATATCCAAAAATCTACATAGAAACAATCAAAGGGAATATGAAGACCTACAAATAATATTACATGGACACTCCTCCACCGAGAAGATTTAGATTTCAATATCAATGACCAACATATAGGCCTCATGAAGAGGAATGATTCAGAAGAGAAACTCATTTTAGAAGATCTTCAACTCCCTGGTATCAAACTATCTTTTTTGGTTTATGTTATGCATGTAATAATTTTGGACATAAAGCTATGAATTGTACAGATAACAGCATGAACATAAACAACTTTGAAAGTCATACCCAAAATGGTTATCTAAGAAGGCCCAATGAAACACAGAGAAGAAGTTACAACATGTTTGAATCATTGAGAACTGAAGTGGAATGCTACAAGTGTAACAACTTTGGACACATGGCCAAAGATTGCAGAATGATAGTTCCTCCTAGAGAACCACAACAAAACAACAACAATCACATACAAGAACCTCAGAAGAGAACATGGATAAGAAAGAAGAATCACTATAGTAATGAAGAATGTACACTCGCTCTACAAGTTAAGCAGAAGAAACGTGGTTGGTATGTTGACAATGGTTGTTCAAAACACATGACATGTGATAAAGACAATTTTCTTACATTAAGAAAGGAAAGAGATGGACCAGTCTCCTTCAAAAATGATGATTCAACTAAAATCATTGGAAAAGGCACAATCAAAATTGGAAACAAGAATACCAAGGAAAAAAATGTTCTACTAGGAGAAGATATGAAACATAATCTTATAAGTGAGTCAAATGTGTGACCAAGGTCATAAAGTTACTTTCGATTCACAAAAGTGTGAGATAAGAAAAGAAGGTTCAGGAAAATTGATTGCAACAACTGCAAGAACTTCAAGCAACATATATGTATTAAGTGAAATTGAAAATGAAAAGTGTTGTCTAGGAAAGGAAGATGAAAGTTGGCTATGGAACAAAAGAATGGGTCACATACACTTTGATAACCTTGTCAAAGTCATAAAAGGAATCAGTTAGAGAAATGCTCCAGATCACGAAACCAACCAACACTTTATGCAAGCATTGTCAACAACGAAAGAAAACAATGACCATGTTTAAATCAAAGGAATATTCAACGACAAGACCACTGAAAATTGTGCATACTGATTTAGTTGGACCAACTACAACAAAGGGTTTAAAAGGTGAGAAATACTTTATGTTATTAGTTTATGATTATATAATAATGACTACAGTTTTCTTTCTCAAGAATAAGCCAGAAGCTTTTGAAAACTTCAAGGTCTACAAGGAAATGGTTGAAAATGAAATGGATTCAAAAATCAAATGTTTGAGATCTGATAATGGAGGAGAGTTCACTTCAAAGGAATTTATGGACTACTACAGCAGGCATGGAATAAAAAGGAAATTCTTCGTTTCTAGGACACCTCAATAGAATGGAGTTGTTGAAATAAAGAACATGACAATACTAGAAATGGATCGAACAATGCTAATGGATTCCAAATTCATAGATATCTTTTGGATGCATGAAGTGCATACAATGATTCACATTCAAAACATAGTAATGCTTAGAAACAACACTGACAAAATTCCCTACGAGCTATGGAAATGAAGACCAAAAAATGTGAAGAACTTCAGAGTATTTGGAAGCAAATGCTACATCAAAAGAGAAGATGGAAGAATGGAAAAGTTTGACTCTCGTCTAGAAAAATGAGTACTAGTTGGTTACTAAAGTATAAGGAAAGCATACAAGTGTTACAATATGAGGTTGAACAAATTTTTGGAAAGCATCAATGTAAAAATTTATGAAACCGATGGATGAGAATTAAAGGAAGAAGAAAATGAATCAATGGAACAACTTTACGAAGAAGAAGTAGAAGATGAAGAAGAAGTAGAAGGGGAAGATGAAGAAGATCAGACAGAAGTAGAAGAGCAAGCTCAACAAGTGCCTCCAAAGACACCTATCAAACAAGTACATAAGAATCATCCTTCAGATCATATTATTGGAAACAAAGATGCAAGAGTTGGGACTAGAATAAGAATCTGTTCACTAGAACAAATGAACCTAACACTCTCATCTACAATTGAACCAAACAATTTTGAAGAGACCAACAATGATGCATTTTGGAATAAGGCCTCAGATGCAGAATTTGATCAAATAGAGAAGAATGAAACTTGGGAATTGGTTCCAAGACCAAAGAATAAGAATGTGATTGGCACACAGTGGGTATTCATAAATAAATTGAATGAAGATGGACATGTTACAAGGAACAAAACTAGATTGGTATGTAAAGTACATGCACAAGTTGAAGGAATTGACTTTGAAGAGACATTTTCCCCAGTTGCCAAAATGGAATAAATCCGATTTCTTTTAGCTTATGCATGCTCCAAGAATATTAAAGTGTATCAGATGGATGTGAAATAGACTTTTCTAAATGGGGAACTTGAAGAAGAATTCTACATAGAACAACTAGAAGGATTTCAGTTGTCATAGAATGCAAATTACGTCTGCAAATTGAACAAGGCCTTGCATGGTCTAAAACAAGTGCCTAGAGCATGGTACTCTAGATTGGATAAATATATACATCATGCAAGGTTTAGAAAAGGAAGTGCATACAACAACTTCTACATCAAGGTAACTCAAGATAGTATTTTATTAATTGAAGTTTATGTTGATGATATTATTTTTGGAAGCAATGATGATAGGTTAAGACAAAAATTTGCAAATGATATGCATAATTAATTTGAAACCTCATTACTCGGAGAACTATCATTCTTTCTGGGTCTTCAGATACGTCAAATAAACCAAGGAATTTTTATCTCACAAACTAAGTATATTAGAGAAATGCTAAAGAGGTTCAGAATGGAAGATTGCAAACCAGTTACCACTCCTATGCAAACCAGTTGCAAGTTGAGAAAAGATGATGATTCCACGTTTACAGACCAGAGGAAATACATGTCTATGATTGGCAACTTACTATATTTGACATCATCCAGACCAGATGTAATGTAAGAAGTTGGAGAAGTGGAACGATTTCAAGAAGAACCAAAGGAAACACATGTCGTAGCAGTGAAGAGGATTTTCATATATCTCAAAATAACATAAGAGTTTGGATTATGTTATCCAAAAGGAAAGGATCTATCATGTATTACCTACACAGATGCAGATTGGGCAGGTTGCATTGATGACCGCTGAATAACCAGTGGAGCAAAGTTCTACTTGGGTGAGTGTTTAGTATCATAACTAAGAAATAAACAATCATCAGTATCCTTATCTACAACCGAGGTAGAGTATATTGCAGCATCAAATTTCTATGGATGAAACAAACTCTAATAGATATAGAGGTTGAGTATCATGAGCCCATTCCAATGTATTGTGATAATACAAGCACCATAAACTTCTCAAAAAACCCGATGATACAATCCAAGACGAAGAACATTCTAATCAAGTATCACTTTCTACAGGAATAGGTTGCAGAGAAGGACATTAGAGTTTAATATGTGGGCACAAAAGAACAAGTGGCAGACATATTTACAAAACAACTTCTGTTATCACATGAAGTTGTAAAGGGTCACATGTAGTTGTTATGGGTCATTCATCCTTATATTTTTGAAATGTTTAGGGAAATATTACATTTTCACCTACTGGAGGCATTTACAGGCTCATAGTCCATCCAAGACTTTTTTTGTTTTTGAGGATTCATTGCACAACATTGTAAAACACAGATATTTTGTAGCACCTAGCACTACAAAATCATCCACAAAGAATGTTTTGTAGTTGCGCTACCAAAGGCATTACAGAATTAACTAGCTAGACATAAAAAAGTTGCTACAAAATCACCTATCCATACATAGAAAAGATGCTACAGAATCACCTAGCCAGACATAGAAAAGATGCTATGGAATCTGCATAGTAGTTTTATAGGAGGGCGCTACAAAATTTCCTGTGGCGGCTACTGTTACAAATTTGATCATAAAAATAAAACGCCAAAATGGGTTTCTCTGAAATTTTTTGCGGAGGAAGATGATATCCTTGTTGACTTGTTGGCTTGTTGAAACAGTTTGTAATTTGAGAAAAACAATTAAAAAACCAGTGCATTGTGGAATGTGCTGCAAATTCTCTGTTTTGCATAGCTGATTGGATATTCACCTTGTTGGGAGGTTACTAGCTGTCAAGGAGGGTTCGAATGATTTCTCATGGATTAGTTAGATGTCAAGGGACACCTTCACCTAAGTTTTATCTCCATTAATACCTCATGTAGTGAGTTGGAAACAATTCATTAAATACTTCCAACAATTTCCTGAAAATTAGCAGTTTGTTGGATTTTTGTCTCCTTGACTATTGCCACCTAGCTCCAAGGCCTAGAATCCAATGGAAGAGATGGGATTCGACCTCCTAAGGATATTAGGAGGATTTTTATATTTAAGAGAGGAGGGAGATCTTAGAGAAAGGTTAGAATGAGCTAGGGGGAAGGGGTCTTTGGACCCAGATGAATTCAGCGTGGTTATCACTGCATTCTTTTTATTTCTCTGTATTTGTTCAGACTTGTGATTCCTTATCAATGGAGATAAGTTTCCTTTTCTTTTTTTTCTTTATCTGTGTACTAATATTAATGAGTGATTTATTTTCTCTTGTTCTTATTCATACGATGATTGAATGAGGTTTTATTCTTTGCATTGGTGATGTAGAATTTGTTAATACACATATTTTCACTGTGAATTTACTGTCATAAGTGTTGGAAGTATCTAGGACAGTTTCAGACCACACTTTTCCTTTTTCTCATTCTTTTATCAATCCTACTGTCTAATTTGAAGTTTTTAAGGCCACTTTTGCTGAAGGATATAGTTGGGAATATGTATAGTAGATTAATTTGATTGTCCTTATGATCAAATCCTTGTGACTTTATAGCTTATATTTCAAGATTAAATTTGAATTCGTTGCATGTTACCAAGCTCACCTGATTACAATCTAGGGTGACTCTTGGAGTGATAACATAAATGGTGTCATTGCTTGGGAGAGAAGTGTGAAGCTAGCTTCCCTAGGAGAATGACATAGATCCATCTCTTGATGGTATACAAGAGAGGGACACAAAAAAATGATGATATTATCTACCTGGCGACTCCACATTCAGAGAATCCATTGAGGAGGATCATGTTGACAGAAAGATGAATAGGCAGAAGTGTAAAACTAGGTATGAGTTCATTATTTTTCTACATGAACTCTTGTTCTTCTATATCAACTCATTTTTTCCTTTCCCTTCACATATAAAGAGGATCATATTATGATTTGTCTATTCATATTATCATAAGCCTTCTTTTATAGATCCATCCTTGATAGAAGAAAATTTGCAGCCTTCTTGTGTTGTTGAGGTTGGTCCTCAACCTTCACTTTAGCCTATTGATAAGAACAAGATTTATATCTCCATCCCTCCTGAACATGCTCAACCTTGTGACCACGAGAATGATGAAATTGATTCAAAACCTTCTGGGATCTTCTTACCTTATACTATTACTCATGAGCCTTTTCATCAACTTATTAAACCTTGCTTTCATCCCACATAATTCCAGTCTAGAGTCATACAAATGGTGTTTAAACCTCTCAAATTTCCATCTCACCTTAATACTTATCCTCCCAAATTTGTTGAGTATCTTCCCCGGTTTACCAGAGAGGATCATGTTTCAGCTGAGAAATATTTGGGAGGTTTTGCAGATTTTGTTGATAATCTGGAAATTATACATGAAGATGTTGTTATGATATTATTTTCTAAATATTTAATGGGAGAGGATGCTTTATGGTTTAGAGATATAGAACCTAATTCCATTGATTCATGGACTGATTTTTATTATGAATTTCAAAATATTGGGATGAGAACAAGTATCTTGATTAGTACCTCGTTGATTTTTATACTTTGAGGAGAGGAGAGGAGAGGGAGAATTTTTGCTTGTCTTTAACATGAGGTTCTACAATGTTTATCATAGCAAGCCTATTGAAATTCATCCTACTGAGGTTGCTGGCATGGTATAATATACAATGTCACAACATACCAATCTATTCCTATACCTCAGAGAAAGAAAGTCACCATCCTTGCAACATATGTTTTTTGATGTAGAGGAAGTGGAGAGTAATCTTTGGGCATGTGCACAACTCTCTTGTCAGATCTTGGAAAAAATTTTGGATGAGGAAAAAATTGAGGAAGTATATGGAAAGAAGAAATCTTATCCAAGCTTGCAATTGTTTCAACATGCTTGCACATCATTTTCAGATCTTAAATATTTTTTTGATCTTGAAATTGTTAAATCATATTTTTCCATTGTTAAAGATGCAAATGTACATGCTTATAACTCATACTAACAAGATGAATTTACATATGCAGCTGAGCCTTTTCTTAATTATGAGAAAAGGGATGATTTCGTTTATGATGAATATCATGAGGAAGATTTTGCAGAAGGTGGTGACATTTCCGTTTAGAGAAAGTTGTTGCCCCTCATCATCTTATTGTTGACTTAGAAAACCAGTTAAAATTCTTGGCTCATGATAACCTCCTTGATTATATGATTTTAAAATTTGGTGAAGAAGTTAGGAAGGAGCTACAAGAACATGTGAGTTTGTTCTCTTTTTCATCAATAGATGGCCAACAGGGAGAAAGTCAACAAGAAAATGAAAAGGAACATATTTTTGTATCAACATGTACTAATTCTCCCAATATTGACTCTGTATCTAACAGTTTTAGAGAATATTTTTCAGAGGACAATAAAGAGGAGGTTGAGAAATCATATGGTCAGCCTACAATTATTTTTTCTTTTAATAAATTTGACCAACAATTTCAAGAAGACACTACAAATAAGTTTCTTTCCCAAGGAGATAATTAGCAGCCAAAAAATCCTTTATTGTCCATGATTTCTTTGAAGCATGTGATAACTATGGGATGTTTCAAGGAGGTCAAGAGAATTACACTATTGTCATCAGAATAGAGATTATGAAGAAGCAATCTAGTCTTCTAATGCAGCCATAATTCGATCATGTGATTCATGATTCTATAGCCATATACATGGAGTCATATGTTTCAGATTTTCTGAAAATTTTGAATTACATTATTTCACTGATGCTCATGGGTGAGTATGGTTTTCTAAAGGATTTTATGTCATTTCTGCCATATTTCTATTATTATTCATTGATCAGTGACATAGATGAGATCATTTTAGTCATCAAGTTACTTGAATGTTTACTATGGAAATCTTCTTTTACTTGATCAAGTTTCAATTTTGGTTAGGGTAGGGTAGCATAGGTAATAATCTCACTTCCCGAGCCTTGCTTTCCTTTAGTTTGTAGCGGGTTTTTTAGTTTCCATGAATAAGTGGTCGAGGTATCATAGGTTGGTTGCACATGTGACTCCATAGCCCAACAACTAAGGCATTAGAGCTGCACCAGTTCTTAGAGTCTCACAGGGACGACTGTATCCCCTGTGGAGCCAATGTCACCACATGAAGTTGTAAAGGGTCACATGTAGTTGTTATGGGTCATTCATCCTTATATTTTTGAAATGTTCAAGGAAATATTATATTTTCACCTACTGGAGGAATTTACAGGTTCATAGTTCATCTAAGACTTTTTTTTTTTTTAAGGATTCATTGCATAACACTGTAAAACACAGAGATTTTGTAGCGCCTAGAGCTACAAAATCATCTACACATATTGTTCTGTAGTTGCGCTACCAAAGGATCTACATAATCACCTTTCCATACACAGAAAAGGTTATACGGAATCACCTAGCTAGAAACATAAAAGGCTTTATGGAATCACCTAGCCAGACACAGAAAAGGCAATATGGAATCTGCAGAGCAATTTTATAGGAGGGTGCTACTGAATTTCCTGTAGTGGACACTGTTACAAATTTGATCATAAAACCAAAAAAAAACGTGGTTTTATCTAAATTTTTTTTTTGAGGAAGATGATATCCCTGTTGACTTGGTGACAAAATTTCAGGTTGACCTAGTTTGTAATTTGAGAGACACAATTAAAACACCAATGCTCTGCAGAATGTGTTGCAAATTCTCTGTTTTTCATAGATGATTGGATATTCGCCTTTTGGGAGGTTGCCAGCTATCAAGGAGGGTTCAAATAACTTCTCATGGATCAGTTAGATGTCAAGGGACACATGCACCTAAGTTTTAGCTCCATTAATACCTCATCTAGTGAGTTGGAAACAATTCAATAAAGACTTCCAACAATTTCCTGAAAATTATTAGTTTGTTGGATTTTTGTCTCCTTGACTATTGCCACCAAGCTCCAAGGCCTAAAATCCGATGTAAGAGATTGGATTCAACCTCCTAAGGATATTAGGATGCTTTTTCTATTTAAGAGAGGAGGTATATCTTGGATAAAGGTTAGAATGAGCTAGGGGGAAGGGGTCTTTGGACCCAAAGGAGTTCCAAGTGGTTATCACTGTGTTCTTTTTCTTTCTCTGTATTTGTTCAGACTTGTGATTCCTTATCTGGAGATAAGTTTACTTTTATTTTTTGTCTTTATCTTTGTACTAATATTAATGAGTGACTGATTTACTCTTGTTCTTATTCATACGATGATTGAATGAAATTTTATTCTTTGCATTGGTGATGTAGAATTTGTTAATACACAGATTTTCACTGTGAATTTACTGTCATAAGTGTTGGAAGTATCTAGGACATTTTTAGACCACAATTTTCCTTTTCCTCATTAATTTATCAAACCTATTGTCTAATCTGGAGTTGATAAGTCCACCTTTGTTGAAGGATATAGTTGGGAATATGTACAGTCGATGAATTTGATTTTCCTTATGGTCAAATCCCTGTGACTTTACAACTTATCTTTCAAAATTAAATTTGAATTCAATGTATGTTACCAAGCTCACCTGATTACATTCTAGGGTGACTCTTGGAGTGATAACATAATGACATAGATCTAAATCTTGATGTTAGACAAGAGAGGGACACAAAAAAATGATTGTATTATCTACCTGGCGACTCCACATTTAGAGACTCCACTTGGGAGGATCTTGTTGATAGAAAGATGAAGGGGCAGAAGTGTAAAACCAGGTATCAGTTCATTAGTTTTCTACATGAACTCTTATTCTTATTTATCAACTCATTTTTTCTTTTCTCTTCACATATAAAGAGGATCATCTTATGCTTTGTCTATTCATATGATCATAAGCCTTCTTTTATAGATCCATCCTTGCTAGACGAAAATTTGCAGCCAACTTGTGTTGTTGAGGTTGGTCCTAAACCTTCACTTCAGCCTATTGGGAAGAACAAGGTTTATATCTCCATCCCTCCTGAACATGCTTAGCCTTGTGACCATGAGAATGATGAAATCGATTCAAAACCTTCCTAGATCTTATTACCTTTTTCTATTATTCATTAGACTTGTCATCAACTTGTTAAACCTTGCTTTCATCCCATAGAATTTCGTTCTAGAGTCAGACAAAGGGTGTTTAAACCTCTCAAATTTCCATCTCACCTTCATCCTTATCCTCCCAACTTTGTTGAGTATCTTCCCTGGTTTATCAGAGAGGATCATGTTTCAGCTGAGAAACATTTGGGAGCTTTTGCAAATTTTGTTGATAATCTGGAAATTATACATGAAGATGTTGTTATGAGATTATTTTCTAAATATTTAATGGGAGAGGTTTCTTTATGATTTAGATATCTGGAACCTAGTTCCATTGGTTCATGGACTGATTTTTATTATGTTTTTTCAAAATATTGGGATGACAACAAGTCTCTTAATCAATACCCCGCTGATTTTTATGCTTTGAGGAGAGGAGAGGGAGAATTTTTTCCTGTCTTCAACAGGAGGTTCTACTGCGTTTATCATAACATGCCTATTGAAATTCAGTCTATTGAGGTTGCTTCCATGGTATAGTATACAATGGATCAACATACCAATCTATTCCTATACCTCAGAGAAAGAAAGTTACCATCCTTGGAGTAGATGTTTGTTGATGCAGAGGAAGTGAAGAGTAATCTTTGGGCATGTGCACAACTCTCTTGTCAGATCTTGGAAAAAGTTTTGGATGAGGAAGAAACTAAGGAAGTATATGGATAGAAGGAAGCTTATCCAAGCTTGAAATTGTTTCAACATGATTACACATCATTTTCAGATCTTAAATCTTTTTCTGATCTTGAAATTATTAGATCAGATTTTTCCATTGTTAAAGATGCAAATGCACATGCTTATAGCTCATACTAGCAAGATGAATTTACATATGCAACTGAGCCTTTTCTTAATTATGAGAAAGGGGATGATTTCTTTTATGATGAATATCATGAGGAATATTTTGCAGAAGGTGGTGACATTTCCATTTTAGAGAAAGTTGTTGCCCCTCATCATCTTATTGTTGACTTAGAAAATCAGTTAAAATTCTTTGCTCATGATAACCTCCTTGATTATATTCTTTTAAACTTTGGTCAAGAAGTTAGGAAGGAGCTACATGAACATGTGAGTTTGTTCTCTTTTTCATCAATAGATGGCCAACAGGAAGAAAGTCAACAAACAAATAAAAAGGAACATATTTTTGTATCAACATGTACTAATTATCCCAGTGTTGACTTTGTATCTAACAGTTTTAGAGAAGATTTTTCAAAGGATAATAAAGAGGAGGTTGAGAAATCATATGGTCAGTCTCCAATGATTTTTTATTCTGATAAATTTGACCAACAATTTCAAGAAGACACTACAAATAAGTTTCTTTCCCAAGGAGATAATCAACAACCAAAAAAATCATTTATTGTCCATGATCGCTTTGAAGCATGTGATAACTATGATATGTTTCAAGGAGGTCAAGAGAATTACAATCTTGTCAGTAGAGCATAGATTATGAAGGAGTAGTCTATTCTTCTAATGCATCCAAAATTCTATCATGTGATTCATGATCCTATAGCCATATAGATGGAGTCATATGTTTCTGATTTTCTAGAAATTTCAAATTGCATTATTTCATCGATACTCATGGGTGACTACGGTTTTCTGAAGGAGTTTATGTCGTTGATGCTATATTTCTATTATTATTCATTGATGAGTGACATAGATGAGATCATTTTAGTCATCAACTTACTTGAATGGTTTTTGTGGAAATCTTATTTTACTTGACCAAGTTACAATTTTTGTTAGGGTAGGGTAGCATAGGAAATAAGATCGATTCCCGATCTTTGATTTCCTTCAGTTTGTAGTGGGTTTTTTAGTTTTCATGAATACGTGGTGGTATCATAGGTTGGTTGAAAATATGACTCCATATCCCAACAACTAAGGCACTGGAGTTGCAACAGTCCTTAGAGCCTCATAGGGAGGAATCTATCCCCTGTGGAGCCAATGTTATCACATGAAGTTGTAAAGGGTCACATGTAGTTGTTATGGGTCATTCATCCTTATATTTTGGAAATGTTTAGGGAAATATTATATTTTCACCTACTGGAGGCATTTACAAGCTCATAGTCCATCTAAGACTTTTTGTGTTTTTGAAGATTCATTGCATAACACTATAAAACACAGATATTTTGTAGTGTTTGGCGTTACAAAATTGTCTACATAGAATGTTTTATAGTTGTTCTACCAAAGGTGCTATGGAATCACCTAGACAGACATGGAAAAGAAACTAAAGAATCACCTAGCCAGACACAAAAAAGGTGCTACAGAATCACCTAGCCAGACACAGAAAAGGTGTTGTGAAATATGCAGAGCAGTTTTATAGGAGGGTGCTACGAAATTTCCTGTAGCAGCTACTGTTACAAGTTTGGTCATAAAACCAAAAAGGCAAAGTGGGTTTCTCTAAAAACATTTTTGGAGGAATATGATATCCCTGTTGAATTTCTTACAAAATTTTATCTTGACCCAGTTTGTAATTTGAGAGAAACAATTAAAACACCATTGCGCTGCAGAATGTGCTGTAAATTCTCTGTTTTGCATAGTTGATTGGATATTCACCTTATTGGGAGGTTGTGAACTATCAAGGAGGATTCGAATGAATTCTCATGGATCAGTTAGATGCTAAGGGATACATGCACCTAAGTTTTATCTCCATTAAGGCCTCATGTAGTGATTTGGAAACAATTCATTAAAGACTTCCAACAATTTCCTTAAAATTAGCAGTTTGTTGGATTTTTGTTTCCTTGACTATTGCCAACAAGATCCAAGGCCTAAAATCCAATGGAAGAGATGGGATTCAACCTCCTAAGGATATTAGGATGATTTTTATATTTAAGACAGGAGGGATCTCTTGGAGAAAGGTTAGAATGAGCTAGAGGGAAGGGGGCTTTGGAACCAGAGGAATTCAGAGTGGTTATCATTGTGTTATTTTTCTTTCTCTGTATTTGTTTAGACTTATGATTCCTTATCAAAATGGATATTAGTTTCCTTTTCTTTTCTGTCTTTCTCTCTGTACTAATATTAATGAGTGACTGATATACTCTTGTTCTTATTCATACGATGATTGAATGATGTTTTAATATTTGCATTGGTGATGTAGAATTTGTTAATACACAGTTTTTCATTGTGAATTTACTGTCCTAAGTGCTAGAAGTATCTAGGACAATTTTAGACCACAATTTTCCTTTTTTTCATTCTTTTATCAAGCCTATTGTCTAATCTGAAGTTTCTAAGGCCACTTTTTCTGAAGGATATAGTTGGGAATATGTACAGTCGATGAATTTGATTGTCCCTATGGTAAAATCCCTGTGACTTTACAACTTATCTTTCAAGATTAAATTTAAATTCGTTGCATGTTAGCAAGCTCACTTGATTACAGTGTAGGGTGACTCTTGGAGTGATAACAACTTCCACGAGAAGCCTTTGAGTATCTTCACTAGAAACTCGGAGTAATTTATACTCCAAAATGAATGTGTTTGAATGCTTATCTTATATGTCTTATATTTACACGAGGAAGCACCATAAAGAGGAAAATTTAGGTTATGATATCAGTTTCATGAAGAGTTCAATCAGGGGGAGTATCCCCAAGGATAGTTTAGTTAGGGGGAGAAACCTCGGATGGAAAGATACCTTTGTTGTTGATGATAAAGGGGGATATATTTATCAGATGCATAGCACAAAGCCATGGTTCCAGGGGGAGAGATGGTCATAGGGGGAGCATGAGTGATATGACTTTAGTATTGCATGACAAGACTTCAGTATTGCATCAGAGTGTTGCCATCAATGTCAAAGGGGGAGATTGTTGGTTAATTGGGTTGGTTTTCATTGATGTCAACCCTTGAATAAAGTTTGGTAGCGAATTCTGATAGCACAAAGGTTTGGGTAATGGATCCAAGTTTGTTTGATGGATAATGGTATGATTTGTGATATATTTGCAGGTAAGACTATTCTACATGGATATTACATGTCATGCCATTTTCGATGGTATGTGGAACGTCACATAAATCCTCACGGTTAGAGAGTTATGGCCATGTGAAGTTGGAGAACCCTCATGAGTCATCTAGAATCCCCAAAAGGTCAAAGTAGTCAAAGTGTTTGCAAAGAAGAAATTATTTAAATAATAAAGTGAAGTGATGAAAGTACTATTAGTCAAAGAGGATGCAAAATAAATTGTTTAAATAATAAATTTAATGGAGAACTTACTAATCATGGAAAGTGGTTAAGTTAAGTGGACAAGTGGTTATAAGTGGGTTAACTATAAAATAAGGAAAGTGGGTTAAGATGGTTAAAATATAACCCCTCAAGGATGCTACATGGAAGTATAAATAAGAGGAAAGACTCTCTCATTTAAAGATACTTGAACCTATTGAATATCTATTTTGTGAAAGGTTATTTGGGTAGGTATTATTGATAGAGAAAAGTGCGACATAAAAATTGTGGGAAGAAAAGTGTTGCAGAAAAACTGCGGCAAAAAAATCGCGACAAAAAAGTGCAACTGAAAAATCGTGGCAGAAAAAGTGCATTAGAAAAATCACAACAGAATAAATCGTGGTAAAAACATGGTTGGGGTCTATTTATGAGAGATATGACACATCTTGTTTGAGGTATGTTTTGTGAGCTAGGATTTAGCTCTTTAGATGGTATCCGATGTTCAATATGGTTGTATATATCAGATTTGTCGAGGGATACAATTGGTATTTTGTTGTTGGTATTTGGCATATGGGTATTGGTCTTTTGGTTGTGATGTGTTGTTGAAGTTGTTGGTTTAGCTTGAGGCTACATAACAGTGAGGTTGTGGCACATGGTTTGATGTAAGGGTTTATGGTATTCGGTTTATGGATAGAGTGATGAATTGTTATATAAATTTTGATGGTTATATTGGTGTATGTATTTGGTATATGGTTGAGGTACATGTTGTGTACATGGTTGAGACAAGTAGTTAATGAGTTGGCACATACATGAGGTGTATAGTTGATGATGTTGGTACATTTTGATGAGTCATAGTTGATGTGCAGTTGATGCATGGTACATGTTGGTTCAAGTTATTGGTACATGTTGTGTGGTGTAGGTTGATTGGTACAGGTTGTTACAGGTTGACAGTGGTAGTGGTTGATTCACTGACAACGACAGGTTGTCTATATTTGGAATTTATATTTCAGGACAGTTGGACAGGGCAAGGATAGGTGGTTGTATCCACCTTCTGGTTGTAGCCGAATAACATAAGGGGGTTTCAACCTCCTTCTAGTTGTATCCAGAGAATTGGGGAGTTGGAGCTTCCGTCAGGTTGTATCATGAGAAACTAGGGGGTTGGAGCCTCCTTCCAGTTGCAGTTGGAAAACAAAGGAAGTTGGTTCTTCCAATGAATGTAACTCTTAAAGACATATAATAAAAAGAGTTCCATGGTTTTCTCCCACTTTGGGTTTCCACATAAAACACTGGTGTACTATGTATGTGTATGATTGATCATTTGTTCATTGTTTATTTACTCTGCAACTATTGGATTATAATGCTACATTGATATAACACTTTCATTTTGTGGTTGAAAAGGATTGAATTTCTCTATTACTGATTCACCCCCTCTTAGTAATCCAACAAATATTGCATCTAATTTAGGAACAAATCCTGGAGATGAGGTACCAATGTATGACATGGATCCCTTATTTGATCATACCAATAGAGAGAAAACTTCAGAGCAAGTAAATAAATTAATAAATTTTTTGGGGTCTTGTGTAAAATTGATGAATGATAAAAATTCTTTACAAGTACTACATAATCCGTTAGAAAAGTGTAATCCTGGGGAAGAAGGGGTAAAAATGGTGAATCAATCTCGAAAGAAGAGAATAACAAACATGGAATTCAGGTTGAATGCAAACATTGGAGATTTTAATATGGGAGATATCATACTAAATTTAGGGTCTCAAGTCAATGTTCTGCCAAAGAATACATGGGAAGCTATGGAGTCGCCTACATTGGGGTATTCACCTATTCAGTTGAAGCTAGAAAATAAACATAGAGTCGTGCCAATTGGAAGATTGAAGGGAATACCAATAGATTTGGATGGTGTGTGCACCATGGCTAACTTTGAAGTCATTCACATAGTGGATAACACTTCACCATATCCATCATTGTTGGATCTGGATTGAGATTTTGATAAACATGCTATTATCAACTTGAAGATAAGAAATATGATCTTTTAATATGGCGAATACATAGTTATTGCACCATAATATCCCTCAAAAGGAGGAAGGTATGTGGAACCTGAGACATAAAATATCCTTACAAAAGATATAACCAGTTGTATATAACTGCCATGCACAAATAAGATTACATCAACCCAACTATAGATGGAATGTTGAGTTAGAGGAGTATTAGTTCTTATCCCTCAGACTAACACATGGATGGAAAATAGGCAGTAGTGATTACATGAATTATCTACCGGAAGATGTGCCAGAATGATGCGCATGTTGAGATGGATTGGTACAGAGGTAAGTGAACCTCCTAATTTTTATGGTCTGGATGATTTAGAAGAATGTTTGATGAATTTTGAGGTAGAATTTTTGGAGAATCAGATATTACCAACATCATATATTTCTTTGAAAGATACACCTGCAAGATGGTGCAGAACTGATAAGGAGAATATTAATAATTGGTTTCAGTGCAAAAGGTTATTGCACATTAGATTTGGTGCAAATTAGGAGAATAAAGTTTTGGAGAAATATGATGGATTTGGACAACCTGGAGAACATGTAGATAGGTGCATGGTTCAATGGAGATTATTAACACCAGAAGAATGGCCACACCATTTCATTCACACATTAGAAGGCATTCCAAGGAATTGGTACACAGAATAGGAACAACATAGGGAAACTGCAAATTGGGAAGAAATGCAGTAGAATTTCGTAGTTACATTTTCCTTTGAACATGAGAGTCCAAAGATAGATACAACATTGAAGGTGGTCAGAGACATGATTTTTGAAGAACCTGAAGTGGATATTGTTACAACATATCAGAAGAAACAGATAGTTCGATAATTGCTACCCTATTGTCATGTTGTCGAAGAAGAAGACCCAACACAAGAAAGCCCATGTTAGAAAAACATGATCGCAGAGCAATAAAATAAAATAAAATGTAGAAATAAAACAAAAAAGATAAAAAAATACAATAGAGACACAGATATAGGTGGTTCAACCAGTGTGGGCTACATCCACCATAGAAATTGCCAAGTCCTTCCTTTTTATTATCCAACAAATGAAGGGATACAACCTACAACACACCTATTGTAACTTCCTCTTCTTTCTCTCACAATATCCTCTCTTAGAATACAATATTCACAATGATGCATAGTCACAATACATTTCCCTCATAAAATAGGGTTTCCTTCTAGGGACAAAATCCCTAACATAAATTCTACTGTTAGATCTATGACCTTATAATGAACAGTGCATACTTACTATGAAATTACAATATACATTTACAAGGAAAATTTTCCTTCAGGGGCTTCACCCCCAAACCCCCATCAGGGAACAATGTCCCCCGAACCCTCGTCAGGGGTCTGCTTTCCCCTGA
>SNQJ01S0132690.1:0-25753 GCA_010110895.2 Picea sitchensis | reverse complement strand
CTTATAAGGTGTTGCAAAAGATTGGTATTATGGCATACAAATTGGAGTTTCCTGCATCTTCACGAGTACACCCAGTTTTCCATGTTTCATGCATAAAGAAGGTTATAGGAAACAAGATCCTAGTTCAAACTATATTGCCAGAACTTGACGAGGAAGGAAAAATCATATTGGAGCCTAAAGCCATCACTGACACAAGAGTTCACCCGTTGAGGAATAGATCCATTTCAGAGTATCTCATTAAATGGAGGAAACTACCGGCTGAAGATTCCACTTGAGAAGATGAGTCTTTTATACAGAAGCATTCAAAGTTACTCAAGTGTTGCGAACAACACTTGTCTCAAGGGGAGGGTCATGTTAAGCCCTAATATTGGCTCATTACCCCTTAATTGGGGCATATTACATTAGTAATGTTATTTTATTTATGTCATCTTTATTCCATTAGTTGTAATTATACCTCCTAGTCTCCTATATATACCATGGAGACATTTTCATTTGGAATCATCTTGGAATTGTACATTTATGTGGGCATAAGGAGGTTGCCCCCTCGAAGAGGCTTATTATCTCAATTTCTCTCTTTTTCAAGGCGTTGAGTACTTACTCTGAGGTTTTTCTATGCTATATTGATATTTGGTTCTTAACAGTATGGGGGACTAAACTCCACTAGGAAGGGAAAGGGGGCTAAGAGTCTAGGAAGGGGATAAGCTAGAGGGATTAATCCCAAAGGAATATTATATGATTATTCATAAATTATAAGGTATGGATATGACTTTATGTTATCTTAAGTTCCTATGGGGAGGGAGAAATTTACAAGTGGAGAAAAATGAGTTCCTAGAAGGCTATGTGTCATGAAGGGGGCATGCACATATATGTGAGAGAAGTTAGTACATTTTCCCATCATTCCATCATTCCTACATTCTTTCACACACTCCTTTAGTTGTACTTCATACCTTTCTGTTACTAATACGGAACCTGTACCTTACTCGAACCAGTACCATAATCGTGCATGTCTTGGTTAACTAAATAGTTGGACAAAAGAAGCGGGTTGTCAAGCCCGTGGGATATTGGAGAGATAGGTTGTCAGGCCCATGAGGAATTATCTCTAGGTGAGAGAATTGTTGGGAATTGATTTCCTGAAGGTGCCAAAATGTAGCTACATGGCTCTGAAACTTCCTATCCATCCTGTTGCTAAAGCCCCAAAAAGGAAGTGGGGCAGCCGAAGGGCTATTAAGTAGAGAAGGGGAACACTTCCTAGGGTGGGACAGTCATGTGGGGAATGATGGATTGTAGGATGTTAGTTTGATTTGGCACATGTGAGGGATTTTTTCCTGCTATCTAAGATACATCAGCCTAGTTAGGAATTCCTTTACCCAAGTGGAGCTTAGTCCTAGCTCAGGGGTGGCCCACTACTAAGAGTTTTGAGCAGTGTGGTATAAGGCTGGGAGAAATGTGGAAGTTTTGCACATAGTTTGTGATATTTTTACCAAGATAAGTATCAATTGGGTGTTAAATTACATGTTGCATTATTATGTATGTGTTTATTTTTATTCGTTTTTCCTATGTGTGTTGTATGTCTATTTTTATTATTATTTTGTATGAATTTGTACATTTGTCGAGTTTTTGTACGTTTAATTTTGTATACAGTTCAAAAATTTTACGTGGAATATCCAATTTGGATGTTGGGGATGCTACAACATGGTATCAGAGCTCCAGTTTCCAACACTACGCTTGGATGGGCCAAGCAAGTTGAAATTGAAGCGAAATTTCACAAATAATTGATTTCGAAATGGACAAATTTTCAAGTTATAGTGCATCCATGGGTTCCAAGAGGGAGATGAGAGCACACTTTGATTGTGTTCAAAAGATCAAGAGGTGTAGTGGTTCAAGAAAGAATTAAAAGGCCAAGGAGTCAACCCTGCAAAAGAGATAAATCCTTTGTTGGAGAGAAGCAGAGGAGATCATATCCTAGATGTTAGATCTAAGCGCGGGAGAAAAAGGGTCGTCGGTCAAGGTTCTTGTGCCATAATTATTGGCCAAAGTGGAGTGGATCTCAGTCATATATCCCATCATGGAATCTGAGTCGTAGATCTCATGGTTCAACTTTTCGACACTCTGGGAGATTTTATTTCTTGTATTGCTAGGAGGAGAAATCCCTGAAACCCAGAGTTTCGAAACATATATCACTCGTATATATCAGAGTGAAGTGGGGGCCATTGATTGGTAGCCTTCGACATTAAGCTATCTGAGAGATTCAGAGGTAGTCGTTGGAAAGTGGTCGAATCCCTGAAGCTCTGAAGTACCGAATTTAATCCCCACTATTCATCAATTGGGAAGTCTCAACCATTGATCTTTTCCCTTCATAATTTTGGCATTTGGCTATTCAGGGGTGTGGTGGTGACTTGGATCAAGGAACCACAAAGCCCTGAGGGAGGAGTGTGAGTCATCATTTTTAGTTCGATGTTTTGTCATTCAGGAGGCAGCATGTGTTGGATTTGAGAAACTCTCAAAGCCTAAAGTCTCAAAGTCCCAAAGATCCTGTTAGTTGTAGATCTTGGAAGGAAGCGTGGACCATCAATCCCTGAACTCTCTAGGAGTTCGTCAATTCGGCATTCGAGAAATTTGGAATGTGTTGTGGGTAAATATTCAAAATCCTGAATTTCCAGAGCATCGGAGTAATGAAGCTCTGGATAGCGTCTATCTGGGAGTTCGCCAGTTCGGTGTTTGGGAAACTTGGAGTGTGTTGTGGGTAAATATTTCAAAGCTCAAATTATGGATCGTTGGAGTAACGGATCTTTGGATAGTATCCATCTAGGATTTCTCCAATTCAGCATTCGGAAAACTTGGATTATGTTGTGGTTGAATCTTTCAAAGCCTGAAGTTCTGGAGCACTGGAGTAACAAATCTCTGGATAACATCCATTCAGGAGTTCACCAGTTTGGCAGTCTGGGAGATTTGCGGGTTGGAGTCGTGGAAAGTCTCGAAGCCCGAAGTCCAAAATTATTGGATTTGATCTCAGTCCTATATCAAAGAGAAGAGTGTGGACCGTTGATCCTCAGACACTTCGGGAGTTCATCATTTCTACAGTCTGAGAGATTTGCAGGTTGGATTCATGGAAACTCCTGAAGCGTGAAGTCCCAAAGTCTCATATTTGATATCAGTTGTTGATCAACGATCAAAGTGTGGACCATTGATCCCAGAAATATTTGATAGTTTTCCAGTTTGATAGTCCAAGAGATTAGAGTCATGGAGTCATGGAAACTCCCAAAGCATGAAGTTCTGAAGTGAATCTCCACCATAGATCATGGAGGAGGGAAGAGAATCCTCTCCATCCACCATATATGGTCGTAAGAGTTTGGAGAAAGGAAAACATGGGAGAAGACCTACACCCACTGGTCAAAGTCACTTTATGACCGAATTCGGTTGGTAACCATTCCGGGAGATTGTAGTGTTGAAAAAGTGATCTTTTACAGAGCGTCGAAGTTCCAGAGCTTCGGATAGAACCTCTTAGTTGAGTTCCTGGTTCTATCACGTGGTCACGTGAGATTTATGCCGAAGAAAAGGGGCTAGTGCCTGTAGTTGTGATTCTAGGTGAAAGGGGCTTAAAGTAAAGCGCCTGTGGGTTTTGTTAGACATGCATAAAGAAATGAAAAGGGTCTATGTACATTATGAGAGGATCCATCATGGGTCCAAGAGATAATTCGTCTCCAGAAAAGACCACCTATACAAGGATTGCCCTCGCAGAAAGGGAAATTTTCAAATAACCATAACGTTTTGCTCAAGACTCAGAATTGAACATGGAAGCGGGTGTTGGAAAGGTCTTGGATAGTAGAATATAACTATTCACCTAGAAAATCGATCTAGGCAGTCAATTTTTCAGTAAATTAGAAGAAATAATTCTGATGCATTATTGAACCAGAATTGTACATAATTTCATGAAATTGTTAAATCAATTAGCCTAACAAGTTTTGTTGGTTGCACATTTTGTAGAGATAACAACAATTAGATCCAAACAGAATCAACACAACATTCAAAATCATGGAAGATACACAGGGGTATTATATCCAATAAGATGAGATCAAAGGGATGTATGTCAATATGGGTAATGAAGGTACAAACTCAAATGGACATGGAGAAAGAAAGGAAGAAAGCATGAACTTGGTAGAGACCATTAAAATTTTTAAAAAGGATGTCCAAAGTTATAAATCTGATAATGAAAGGCTTATGAAAGACAAGGAGCAGTAGGAGGTATTCAACAAAAATTTAATGCAGAGGTTGGAATTAATAGAAAATAAGATGGATAAGCAGAATGACTCAAGCAAATGAGGAAGTCACGGGTCTCATGATGAGAGGAGAAAAACAAAAAAGTGTTGGAAAACATCACCATCACTCCCCAATGCATTCCACTAGGAGAGCACATAGAAGTTCAAGTCCATCCCCTATCAGGAAACATAAGAAGAGGTCTGGTGTGGGTGAGCTAGAAGGGGAAATGAACAAAATCAATCCTCCTTCATTTGATGGTGAGAACAAGAAGGATGAAGATGCAGAGACATGGATGTTATGCATGAGGAAGTATTTTCAATTGCATAATTACTCTTCACATGCAGAAGGAAGAATTTCCATCTATCAACTCAAGGGAAACGAATCCATGTGGTGGGACAAATTTGTGCAGATGCAACACATTGATGAGAAAAATGTTACTTGGAAGGAATTCAAGAGGTATTTTCAAGAGAAATACTTGAATAAGAGATACTGTGACAAGAAAATGAAGGATTTCTTTGAGCTCAATCTTGGAAGTATGTCCATAGATGAATATGCAATAAGGTTTTTAGAACTGTTAAAGTATATTTCTTTCATCAAGGAAGATCCAATTAAGATTCAAAGGTATTTGAGTGGGCCCCCATCGTTTATCAGTGACAAGATACAATATGATGATCCCAAAACATTAGAGGAGACCATAAGGTGAGATAAATGACTTTATGATCAACATAAAGGAAGGCCAACTTTCCAAAAAGTTTGGGAAGACAAGAAGAAAAGCAAGATGGAACAAAGGAAAAAGGGGATTAAGCCACCATCCTTCAGAAATAATCCTCAGGGAAAGCCATATTCTAGAGAACCTGGAATGATTGAGACAGGGGGTCAAAGACCAAGGCAACCACCTATTCAATGTTGGGGTCGTGGGGGAGATCATATGTATAGATATTGTCCTCACAGAGGTGAAAAACTAAGGATTTTTCACAATGTACAACACGCTGATATAGTGGAAGACATGGGTAAAAATGTACCTAGGATATATGCATCCCTAGACAACAAGCAAGTTGAGTTTCAATCACATATGATTGAAGTGGAAGGTAAGATCAACAACCAAACCATTTTTATTTTAATTGATTCAGGAGCTAGTCATAGTTATATAGATCCTAAGATGGTAGAAATATTGCATTTTCCAAGAAGAAAATTTGGAAAATCTTGGTTGGTGCATCTTCATATCGAAGCTAAAATAAAAATCAATGAGATGGTTAAGGCATGTCCAATGGACATGAATGGACTGAGCACCAAGGAAGATTTGAACATCATACCTTTAGATTCCTATGACTGTCTAATTGGTATGGATTGGTTGCACCAACACCATGATATCCTAGACTATTATAATAAGGAATTTACTTGTTTGGATGAGGAAGGGAAACTAACGAAATTATAGGGAATTCCTAGGGTAGTAATTGTTAGAGAAATTTCATCATTGCAACTGAAGAAAAGTTACAGGAAAGGGTGTCAAATATTTGCAGCACATATGGAAGAGACACCTAAAGATAAGGTGTCAAATATTGAAGATTATATAGTCCTAAAAGAGTATGAATATGTATTTAAATAAATACCATTATTACCCCCTAAAAGAGACTTTGATTTGTCCATTAATCTGATTCCTGGAGCATCTCCAATATCCAAGACCCCTAATAGGATGAGTACACTAGAATTGAAGGAATTGAAAATGCAAATTGAATACCTTATGAAGAAGGGGTATATACGCTCAAGTGTGTCACCTTGGGGTGCCCCAATATTATTTGTGAAGAAAAAGGATGGAACATTGATACTTTGCATTGACTTCATGAAGTTCAACAAGGTAACTATGAAGAATAAGTATCCTCTTCCAAGGATTAATGACCTCTTTGATCAGTTGAAACATGCAAAAATATTATCCAAGATTGATCTCAGGTTAGGTTATCATCAAGTAAGGATTAAAGAATAAAACATTAGCAAGAATGGTTTCAAAACAAGGTATGGGCATTATGAGTTCACAGTGGTGCCATTTGGGTTATCAAATGCATCAGTTGTCTTCATGTGTTTAATGAATGGTATTATCATAGAATACTTAGATAAGTTTGTCATTTTATTTTTAGATGATATTCTTATATATTCTAAGTCATAGGAAGAGAAGGAACAACACTTGAGGATGGTATTACATGTATTAAGGGAGCATCAATTATATTCCAAATTGAGCAAGTGCTCATTTTATCATAAGAAAATTCATTATTTGGGACATATCATTTCAGAGGAAGGGATAGAAGTGGATCCTAAAAAGATTGAGGCCATTAGAGGATGGTCAACACCAAAGAATGTGACAAAGGTTAGATCATTCATGACCCTTGCAGGCTACTATAGGAGATTTATTGAAGGATTCTCAAAGATTGCACACCCAATCACTTCTTTGCAAAAGAAGGGGTGAAGTTTCTGTGTACAGTGGATTGTGAAAAGAGTTTCCAACACTTGAGGTGGTTATTAAAAAGTTCTCCAATACTAAGGTTTTTTTATCCAAAGGAAGACTTCATTGTATGAACTGATGCATGTAAGGAAGGGCTTGGTGGAGTCCTCAGTCAAAATGGGTATGTTGTATGCTATGAATCAAGGAAGTTGAAGGAGCATGAAAGGCACTATACTACTCATGATCTGGAGTTGGCAATCATAGTGCATGCCTTGAATATGTGGAGACACTACCTCATGGGGAAAAGGTTGGAGTTGAGGACATACCATAATGGTTTGAAATATTTATTTGGACAACCAACTTTAAATGCCACGCAAAGAAGGTGGTTATAATTTCTCAGTGAATATAACTTTGATATAAATCATATCAAAGGGAAAGAGAACAAGGTGGATGATGCACTTAGAAGAAGGGTGCATGAGTTGAATGCTACAACCATTATCATGTACCAATCATATTTGAAAAACATAATCTTAGAGGATGGAAAATCAGATTTGCAATACATGAAAATATTAACAAAATTACAACAAGGTGTTTTGCAGTAGAAAATTGAAGACTATAAGCTAGAAAATGATGAAATTCTTATGTACAGGGGCATAATTTATGTACCAAATTCCCAGGAATTGAAAATTTTGATATTAAGATAAATGCATAATGTACCTTATGATGGGAACCCAGGTTATCAAAAAACTATTGCAGCTGTCAAGAACCAATATTATTGGTCAGGAATGAAGAAAAAAGTTTTTGATTTTATTCCAAATGCTTGGAGTGTCAAAAGGTCAAGGTTGAGCATAGACACCCAGCTGGTTTACTAAAACCATTACCCATTCATGAGTGAAAATGGGAAGTTGTAACAATGGATTTCATCACCAATCTTCCTATAACAAACAAGCAGCATGATTCTATCATGGTAGTGGTGGATAAGCTTACTAAATCTGCCCATTTTATTCCAGTAAAGCTCACTCACAAGGTAGCCAACATTGTTGATATTTATATGAGATAAATTGCTCGACTACATGGTATACCCAAGACAATTGTGTTTGACATAGATCTAAAATTTACATCAAATTTTTGGAAAGGATTATTTAAGGGATTTGGAACAAATTTGAATTTTAGCACAACTTATCATCCAGAATCAGATGGACAACTAGAGAGGGTGAATCAAGTGATTGAGGATATGTTGAGGATGTATGTGATGGATAAACCATCAAAATGGGAAGACTACCTACACTTAATAGAGTTTTCTTTTAACAATGGGTACCAAGCATCTCTAAAGATAAGCCCATTTGAGTGACTTTATGGTAGAAAGTGCAATACATCGGTAAGTTGGGACAACCCAACAGATAGAGCAGTGGTTAGGCCATATTTACTCAAGGAAATGGAAGAGAAAATGTTGAAAATAAAACAGAATTTAAAGGATGCTCAAGACATGAAGAAAATCTATGTTGATAAGGGCATAACTCACAGAGAATTTAAAGTGGGTGACCATGTATTCTTGAAAGTAAAGGCCAATAGAAGTTTCCTGAAGTTGGGAAATTGTTCAAAGTTGGCCTAGAGAGGATTGGGCATGTAGCATACATGCTTTCATTTCCTACATCAATGTCTATTCATAATGTATTTCATGTATCATTGCTCAAAAAGTATATACCTGATGCTAATCATGTCATTGATTAGAATGTGATTTAGGTGGAGAAAGGCAATGTCTTTCAAGTGCATACGGTGTGCATACTGGATCGGAAGATCAAGCAGTTCCAGAATCGAGCCATTGAGAGAGTAAAAGTATAATGGACCTGGTACGGTCCTCAAGATGCAACTTGGGAGGACGAGGATGTTATGCGTGCAGAATACCCGCATCGTTTTTAGGATTTTTGAAATTTTGGTGGTAAATGTGTATATATTGCACTGAGGATAGTGCATAAATAAAGGGGAGGGGAATGTAATACCCCTAGGCAAAACCCCAACTGTAAATTTAAATACAAATGTACTTAGGTTGGTGATCCAGGATGCAGAAAGGACAGTATATCTGTAATGTAAATGTAAATGTATTCACGTGCAAATATTAATTAAAACCACATCACTACGGAAGACCAACCATGTACAAGAGTATGGGGGACTAAACTCCACTAGGAAGGTAAAGGGGGATAAGAGTCTAGGAAGGGGATAAGATAGAGGGATTAATCCCAAAGGAATATTATATTATTATTCCTAAAGTCTAAGGTATGGATATAACTTTATGTTATCCTAAGTTCCTATGGGGAGGGAATGATTTACAAGTGGAGAAAATTGAGTTCCTGAAAGGCCATGTGTCATGAAGGGAGAATG
The DNA here is from genome assembly GCA_010110895.2 of Picea sitchensis. NCBI lineage: Eukaryota > Viridiplantae > Streptophyta > Pinopsida > Pinales > Pinaceae > Picea > Picea sitchensis. Next base: position 16,683 of record SNQJ01S0132690.1, on the reverse strand, counting down.
CACATATATGTGGGGGAAGTTAATACAATTTCCCATCATTCCATCATTCATCCATTCTTTCACGCACTCCTTTAGTTGTACTCCATACCTTTATGTTACTAACAATGCACATGTACCTTACCCGAACTAGTACCATAACCCTACCTGCACATGTATCTTTACCTGGTTAACTTAAGAGCTAGATGAAAGAAGTGGGTTGTCGGTCCCATGGGATATTGAAGAGGTGGGTTGTCAAGCACGTGAGGAATTCTCTCTAGGTGGGAGAATTGATGGGAATTGATTTCTTGAAGGTGCCAAACTATAGCTACAGGGCTCTGAGACTTCTTTTCTGGCATGCTTCCGAAGCCCCTAAAAGGAAGTGGGACAACTGAAGGAACATTGAGTAGAGAAGGGCACACTTCCTGGGGTGGGAAAGGCATGTGGGTAATGAGGGACTGTAGGTTGTTAGTTTGAGTTGGAACCTGTTGTAACAGATATCAAAATCGATTGTGTTGCCCAAGGTTCAAGTACGATCAAACCAACGAAATTGGAGGCGTTTAAGGATGGCTATATGAGAGATGTCAGAGGCTGAATATATATCAACCAGAGAAGTACCAGAGTCTTCTGCATTTTACCATTATGGTCTAGCCATGGAGTTTTTTGGTTGCAAAGATAATTTCTGGAAATTTATGGACTGCAGGTGGACCATCATCACAGCAGTAATAGGGTCAGGGATACTGTCATTGGCCTGATGTATGGCACAACTGGGATGGATTGCTGGGATTGCAACCATGCTAATTTTCTCAACCATAACTTATTATACTTCCTGCTTGCTAGCCGATTTCTATAGATCGGGATATCCAACCAAAGGAAAATGCAATCCTTCATATATTGATGCAGTGAGAGCAAATTTAGGTAAAAAAACAAATATGGTTGTGCGGGCTTGTGCAGTATACGAGTTTGTATGGCACTGCTATTAGCTACACAATCACTGCTTCACTCAGTATGGTAGCGATTGGGTGATCAAATTTTTTCCACAAGAATGGACATGACGCCCTGTGTGACTTCTCTAATAACAATTTTACGATCCTCTTTGGATTTGTAGAAATGATTTTATCTCAAATACCAAATTTTGATCGAGCTTGGTGGCTTTCGATTGTTGTTGCTATTATGTCTTTCACATATGCAACAATAGGACTCGGTCTTGCTATTGCACAAGTGGTTGATAATAGAGAAATCAAGGGAAGTCTTGGCGGAGTGAGCATTGGTGCAATCGGAGAAGCTGAAAAAGTTTGGGTTGTCTTCCAAGCTCTTGGTGACATTGCATTTGCCTACTTATTTTATGTGGTTCTCATCAAGATCCAGGATACTCTGAAATCACCTCCTGCAGAGAACATAACCATGAAGAGGGCATCTCTATTTGGTGTCTCGATAACAACTGTCTTCTATATCCGGTGTGCCTGCTTTGGCTATGCATCCTTTGGTAACAATGCACCTAAAACCTTTTAACAAGCTTTGGATTCTATGAGTTGTATTGGCTAATTGACTTTGGTAACGCATGCGTTGCTTTCCAAAAACTTGGTGCATTAGATATTCCAGAGCTATGAGAGCGATCTGCATACTTCGACAAACCAAATCCCCCCGCTCCTTCATATACGTTGAGGATGATAACGATCAATCACTGACCAATAATTTAATGAAGACATAGGATTTTGTTCAAGCGATAGAGAACAGTCATCTGGAAAACGGCTACCTGAATTTGTTGCCGGCGGTAATGGCGGACTTCTTGTCGCAGATTGTGTGAATCAGAGCCCTGACCTTTTGGTGGCGCGCCGGGTCATGTGGGCATTATGAACATGTTTCATTGGCCACGCATGGACTACTGATTATGGCTCTTGCATACAGGTCAGAGAGATTCCCCTGGCAGGACTGACAATGCTGTCAAGAACTCTTTTAATGCATTGTGTAAAAAAAATGAGCCAAAAATCTAAAGTTGTGGGCTACAGTGCAGAGGAACCGTGCTCGATGATAATTTCCTATGGCTACACAGTGAAGGTGGAAATGGACCCCTAGATCAAATTACTTCATGCGCAGACAACAATATCCGCATGTTCAACCCAGAGAACCTTCTTGTGCCGACGCACTTGAAGTTACTTCTTAGGCTGTATGGCATTCAACACATAATATTTGAGTGCCAGCATGGTTGCTCACTACGTTGGCGGGGGTTTTAGCTATCGCCTATGTCAAAGAAAGAGTTCTCTTCACTGGATGTCAATGAAAGTCTGCAACACTGCCTATGAAGTTCCCTCTGCTATTGAAGTTCTCTCCACGGGAAGTTATAATCGCTTGCCTAAAAGCATTGAAAATATCAGTAAGCAAACAGTGCTTGCTGGAAAAGAGCGAGAGATAGCCTTGACGAAGTTGAACACACTGTTACGATCAAAATCGCCAGAAGTATCTCCACCAGAAGAAATTTCTAGTGTAACTGAATATGATGGTAAAGTGGTATTGCTTGTTGAAGGGGAATTCGAAGTTCAGGTTACACTGGGCTATCGCGAGCATATGTCTCTCTGGAGAATACCACATTTAGAATTGCTTGTAGGTGAGAGGAGTGGACCGGTGAAACTTACTGAACCGCAAAGGTTTAGTATTGGAGATGATCTGGAGCGCATAATGGTTGCGGCAGAAAATCCATTTGCAATATTATATTCTGTCTTGCACGAATTCTGCAATGCATTAGTAATAGATACCGTGATAAGATAGGTAAAGACTTTACGACAAGGTAGGTGGAAATATGCAATAAAATTCGAGATTATCTTGACAAACAGTGCTTCATCTATTTACCCCAATAGTGAACCAATGAATAATCTGACCAGCAATGTATGATCGAGGAAACAGAGAGCCTACCATTGTTGGCTCCCTTCATATTTATGTATTGTGCAGCGATCCATTTCCATTGTCCTTCTTCAAATATGATACTATGAATGACTCATGGAGCGAGGTTAACCTTCCTACCTCTAACCTCAATTTCTCTTGTGTTACAATGGGTGCCTGCGTTTACATTGAGCAGGTTCAAGGATGTATGGTTGATCTTATCGAGAGAAGAGAATTACCGGGTTAGCATTAATTTATGACACTAATATGCAGGTTTGGTCCCGAGGACTCGATTTTCCTTTACTGGGGAGTGGTGCCATCTGTGTTGTTGTGGAGTGTTAGCTTATTTAGTTGATTAATCGGGGAATACCAGCAAGGACACTCCATGTATTTTCATCTTGGAAGACATTAGATTTTTACACCCAAATGGCTATGGTGCTTGTTCTAGGGTTCGGAGCTCGAAACAATTCAAATATAATAATGATTTACCTGCTTGACATTTGGGAAAGCTCAGGAGCAGTGAAGGCAGTTACACATGAAGAGATCACGACGTTTGGGAAATCACAGAAGAAGCGAAGGCAGTTAGACATGGGGAGATCAAGAGTTTGAGTCGAGCAAAGAAAAACGTAACTGGAAGGCAAACCGTTTCGTATTTCCTGGAACACTAAGAGTTTTGTTCTCTTTAAAAGAATGATGTATGTAACACCAAGGGAAGGGGGGACAGCCCGGGAGCCTGTTGGAGGCTGGGTTTGTAATGCAATTCTTTTTCAGTAAATAATAGAACATGGTGCCAAGAGATTCTATACTTTGTCACTGTCTAATTCCGTTTTCTTCCTGTATTATTGTTTCTGAAGTTTTCATCGCTGCTCTTTCTTCCTTACATTCATTATTTCAGCTTGTAATGGTTACAATTCAGTACTACCTCTGTTGTAGCTATTTTAAAGCATTCCTTAAGGTGCAATTTTTCCTTTGTTTTGCTGTGAGTAGAACAAGACCTGCATCCTAATTGTTTTGCCTTATTTACAAGTATTATTTGTTCACAGCCTTTCCTCTGTCTTTCTATGAGTGAGACAAGATCTGTGTTCAGATATTTGAAGTTTTGTGTTACTTCTTCTATTGAGAGGAAGACCAGATACCTGGATTTTTCTTTCAGTTTTGTTCATCCCCTATCTTCTATCCATCCTCATGATTTTAAAATGAATTAGACAAACGAGGTCATGCCTTTTCGTTTCTGTTCTATAAATGAGTGGAATGACTATTTTAGACCTTGTTCTAGAAGCCTCCTCTGACTGATTCGATCAACAAGATTTATTTCTTTTAAAATGTGCTAAGGCTTGGCTCTTTTACAGCCTAGAGTCAACTTTTGCGACAAAATTTTCTGGCGCCGTTGCCAGGGACGGAGGACGAAGTTATCTTCCCTAGGATACGACAAAGTTCAGATCTATCTCTTGATGGTGAACAAGGGATAGGCATTCAATTGGCTGTGATCATTCACCTGGCAACTCCTTGGTTCGTAGACTCTACATGATTTTGTTGGCGACTCCACTAGTCTCAAATGTCGAATTCGTTCACTACTCGAATTGCTGCAAGGTTTTCCCCTCTGGACTTTACAAATGTTTATGGCTTTCCAAACACTGTTCCAAACATTAAAATTTGGGCAGATATCCTTCCTAAATTTGGAGAATATGAGGACGACAATCCTGGTCAACATTTGTTTGAATTCCACAAGCTCATGGATGAATTAAATGTACATCATGAAGATGTCCTCGTGAAATTGTTTATGTTTTCATTGGAAAAGGATGCTAGACTCTGGTATAAATCTTTACCCCATTCCAGTATTCCTTCATTAAGATGCTTTCACACACTTTTTCATGAACATTGTAAGAGGATATATTCTGCTAAAATCCTTTTTGAAGATTGTTGTCATACAAATCCTCTTGAGGAGGAGGAAGAAACAATAGAAATTTCTAGAGTTGATGAAAATGATCAGTATGAGGAAGAGTTGGCTCATGAAGATGCTGGATCTTGTGAACTTAATCAAGAAGAAGATGTAAATCTGTTTTTAAATGGTGACAGTTAGGTATTTCATGGAACCTTACAGGAAGTTAGTGAACCTATTTATGATGATTTCCTACCAGAAGATCAAATTCTAGACTCTGCTTTGTTTCATGAAAAAGAAATGGTTGCCATGTTTAATGATCCTGAGCATCATAAATCAGAACACAGAGTAGTCCTGGATGTTTTAAAACCTCAGGACGATATATTTTTCCAAAACCCTTTTGCTGATCTTTTGGATTCATTTAATGGAGGAATATGCTACGTCATGAATATTTGGTCACAAGAATTGATGAAAGGTTTGCAAATCCATGATTACCAACAGGTCAGTTGGGAGTTGTCGGTTTCCTTTTTCAGCCTGCTCGAAGAAAGTGTGAGAAAGTTTCAAATCAGTAGGCAATTATTGGATTGGCTTCACTGGCATTTTCGTATCATTTGATTCTGTAAATATTTCAGTAGTTAGAGTAGGTGATGTATATAAATAAGCTTGAATTCAAGCACTAGATTACAACGGTGGTATTCAATATGTTTTTAGTTCAGTTTTTGAATCCAGTATGGTTTTGATATAAAGCATTACGACTCCATAGCCCAATGGATGAATAAGCAGTTTTTCGTTCCTCTAAGATGCAAGTAAAGTGACAGAGTTCAGGATTTGATGATTTCGGGAAGCCAAATGGATGGAGGCACCTCGTCTACTGTTCTTGGAACTTTACGAGAAAGTGCCATCCCTAGTTGGAGCCGATGTTGTAACAGATATCAAAATCGATTGTGCTGCCCAAGGTTCAAGTATGATCAAACCAACGAAATTGGAGGCGTTTAAGGATGGCTATATGAGAGATGTCAGAGGCTGAATATATATCAATCGGAGAAGTACCAGAGTCTTTTTAATTTTACCATTATGGTCTAGCCATGGAGTTTCTTGGTTGCAAAGATAATTTCTGGAAATTTATGGACTACAGGTGGACACATCATCACAGCAGTAATAGGGTCAGGGATACTGTCATTGGCCTGATGTATGGCACAACTGGGATGGATTGCTGGGATTGTAGCCATGCTAATTTTCTTAGCCATAACTTATTATAATTCCTGTTTTCTAGTCGATTGCTATAGATCGGGATATCCAACCAAAGGAAAACGCAATCCTTCATATATTGATGCAGTGAGAGCAAATTTAGGTAAAAAACAAATATGGTTGTGCGGGCTTGTGCAGTATACGAGTTTGTATGGCGCTGCTATTGGCTACACAATCACTGCTTCACTCAGTATGGTAGCGATTGGGTGATCGAATTGTTTCCACAAGAATGGACATGACGCCCTGTGTGACTTCTCTAATAACAATTTTACGATCCTCTTTGGATTTGCAGAAATGATTTTATCTCAAATACCAAATTTTGATCGAGCTTGGTGGCTTTCGATTCCTGCTGCTATTATGTCTTTCACATATGCAACAATAGGACTCGGTCTTGCTGTTTCAAAAGTGGTTGATAATAGACAAATCAAGGGAAGTCTTGGCGGAGTGAGCATTGGTGCAATCGGAGAAGCTGAAAAAGTTTGGGTTGTCTTCCAAGCTCTTGGTGACATTGCATTTTCCTACTCATTTTCTGTGGTTCTCATCGAGATCCAGGATACTCTGAAATCACCTCCTACAGAGAACATAACCATGAAGAGGGCATCTCTATTTGGTGTCTCGATAACAACTGTCTTCTATATCTGGTGCGCCTGCTTTGGCTATGCAGCCTTTGGTAACAATGCACCTGAAAACCTTTTAACAAGATTTGGATTATATGAGCCATATTGGCTAATTGACTTTGGTAACGCATGTGTTTCTTTCCAACAACTTGGTGCATTAGATATTCCATAGCTATGAGAACGATCTGCATACTTCGACAGACCAAATCCCCCCTCTCCTTCGTATACGCTGAGGATGATAACGATCAATCACTGCCCAATAATTTAATGAAGACATAGGCTTCTGTTCAAGCGATAGAGAATAGTCATCTGGAAAACGACTACCTGAATTTGTTGCCGGCGGTAATGGCGGACTTCTTGTCACAGATTGTGCGAATCAAAGACCTGACCTTTTGGTGGCGCTCCGGCTCATGTGGGCATTATGAACATGTTGCATTGGCCACGCATGGACTACTGATTATGGCTCTTGCAGACAGGCCAGAGAGATTCCCATGGCAGGACTGACAATGCTGTCAAGAACCATTTTAATGTGTTGTGTAAAAAAATGAGCCAAAAATCTAAAGTTGCGGACTACAGTGCAGAGGAACCATGCTCGATGATAATTGCCTCTGGCTACACAGTGAAGGTGGCAATGGACCCCTGGATCAAATTACTTCATGCACAGACAATAGTATCTGCATGTTCGAACCAGAGAACCTTCTTGTGTCGACGCACTTGAAGTTACTTCTTAGGTTGTATGGCATTCAACACATAATATTTGAGTGTCGGCATGGCTGCTCACTGTGTTGGCGGGGGTTTTAGCTATCGCCTATGTCAAAGAAAGAGTTCTCTTCACTGGATGTCAATGTAAGTCTACAACACTGCCTATGAAGTTCCATCTGCTATTGAAGTTCTCTCCATGGGAAGTTATAATTGCTTGCCTAAATGCATTGAAAATATTGGTAAGCAAACAGTGCTTGCTGGAAAAGAGCGAGAGATAGCCTTGCTGAAGTTGAACACACTGTTATGGTCAAAATTGTTGGAAGTATCTCCACCAGAAGAAATTTCTAGCGTAACTGTATCTGATGGTAAAGTGGTATTGCTTGTTGAAGGGGAATTCGAAGTTCAGGTTACACTGGGCTATCGTGAGCATATGTCTTTCTGGAGAATACCGCATTTAGAATTGCTTGTAGGTGAGAGGAGTGGACTGGTGAAACTTACTAAACCGCAAAGGTTTAGTATTGGAGATGATCTGGAGCGCATAATGGTTGCGGCAGAAAATCCATTTGCAATATTATATTCTGTCTTGCATGAATTCTGCAATGCATTAGTAATAGATACCGTGATAAGATAGGTAAAGACTTTACAACAAGGTAGGTGGAAAGATGCAATAAACTTCGAGATTATCTTGACAAACAGCGCTTCATCTATTTACCCCTATAGTGAACCAATGAATAATCTAACCAGCAATGTATGATCGAGGAAACGGAGGGCCTGCCATTGTTGGCTCGGGTCATATTTATGTACTGTGCAGCGATCCATTTCCATTGTCCTTCTTCAAATATGATACTGTTAACGACTCATGGAGCGAGGTTAACCTTCCTACCTCTAACCTCAATTTCTCTTGTGTTACAATGGGTGTCTGCGTTTACATTGAACAAGTTCAAGGATGTATGGTTGATCTTATCGAGAGAAGAGAATTACCGGGTTAGCATTAATTTATGACACTAAGATGCAGGTTTGGTCCCGAGGACTCGATTTTCCTTTACTGGGGAGTGGTTCCATCTGTGCTATTGTGGAGTGTTAGTTTATTTAGTTGATTAATCAGGGAATACCAGCAAGGACACTCCATGTATTTTCAGCCTGGAAGACATTAGCTTTTTACACCCAAATGGCTATGGTGCTTGGTCTAGGGTTCGGAGCTCGAAACAATTCAAATATAATAATGATTTACCTGCTCGACGTTTGGGAAAGCTCAAGAGCAGTGAAGGCAGTTACACATGAAGAGATCACGACGTTTGGGAAATCACAGAAGAAGCGAAGGCAGTTAGACATGGGGAGGTCAAGAGTTTGAGTCGAGCAAAGAAAAACGTAACTAGAAGGCAAACCATTTCGTATTTTCAGGAACACTAAGAGTTTTGTTCTCTTTAAAAGAATGATGTATGTAACACCAAGGGAAGGGGGGACAACCCGAGAGCCTTTTGGAGGCTGGGTTTGTAATGCAATTCTTTTTCAGTAAATAATAGAACAGAGTGCCAAGAGATTCTATACTTTGTCACTGTCTAATTCCATTTTCTTCTTGTATTATTGTTTCTAAAGTTTTCATCACTGCTCTTTCTTCCTTACATTCATTATTTCATCTTGTAATGGTTACAATTCAGTACTACCTCTGTTGTAGCTATTTTAAAGCATTCCTTAAGGTGCAGTTTTTCCTCTGTTTTGCTGTGAGTAGATCAAGACCTACATCCTAATTGTTTTTCCTTATTTACAAGTATTATTTGTTCACGGCCTTTCCTCTGTCTTTCTATGAGTGAGAAAAGACCTGTGTTCAGATATTTGAAGTTTTGTGTTACTTCTTCTATTGAGAGGAAGACCAGATACCTGGATTTTTCTTTCACTTTTGTTCATCCCCTATCTTCTATCCATCCTCATGATTTTAAAATGAATTAGACAAACGAGGTCATGCCTTTTCGTTTCTGGTCTATAAATGAGTGGAATGACTATTTTAGACCTAGTTCTAGAAGCCTCCTATGACTGATTCGATCAACAAGATTTATTTCTTTTAAAATGTGCTAAGGCTTGGCTCTTTTACAACCTAGAGTCAACTCTTGCGACAACAACACCTGTGAGGGAGTTTTTCCTGATGTCTAAGATACATCATCCTAGTTAGGAATTCCTTTACTAGGGTGGCATTTATTCCCAGCTCGGGAGTGACCCACTACTGAGAGTTTTAAAAAGTGTGGTCTAATTCTAGGAGGAATGTGGAAGGTCTGCATGTAGTTGATGGTATTTTTACCACGATAAGTATCAATTGTGTGTTAAATTACATGCTGCATTTTTATGTATGTGTTTATTTTTATGGGTTTTTCCTGTGTGTGTTGCATGTGTATTTTTATCATTATTCTATATGAATCTATGCATTTGCTGAGTTTTTGTACGTTTAATTTTGTATACAGTTTAAAATTTTTACGTGGCATAGCCCAATTGGATGTTGGGGATGCTACACCATATAGTTTGTGTTGTTGCAGAGTGTGCAGAACCTATTGAATGTGTTGAAAGTGTTCCTCCCAAATCTTATTATAGATGAGGATGTCATTCAGGCACACCACTACAAAATAATTGGTGAAAGGACACAATATATCATCGATCAACCTCATGAAATTTGTTGGGGCACTTTTCAAACCAAAGGGCATGACCAACCATTCAAAAATACCTTCTTTTGACTTGAAGGAAATCTTCCATACATTTGTTTTCTCTATTGGGACCTGATGGTAGCCAGACTTCAAATCAATCTTATTGAAGTATTTGGCTCCCTTGAGTTGATCAAGGAGATCATTGATTTGGGGAATCAGGTATAGGTTCCTGAATATGATTTTATTTAGGGCTCCGTAATCAATGCAGAGTCACCAGGTCCCATCTTTCTTCTACACAAGCACAATCAGGCTACCACAAGGCGTTGAGTTGGGTCGGATGTGCCCCTTGTGGAATAGTTATTAGATCTGACGATGGATATCCTCGTTTTCTAATAGAGAGAGACTATAGACTATTCCATTGGGTAGTGGTGCAATGAGGGTCATATCGATGGAATGCTTGACTTGACAGTGTAGAGGTACCCCAGTAGGTGAGGATAATATGTCTTTGTATTCTTCCATGACCTTGTCCACTTTCTTTTTTTGTGTGAAGAGGTCGGTTGTGGATGTGGCTACAATATTTATCTCAATCCAAGAGAAAATCACAAAGAAGACAAACTTTCCAACATGAGAGATGACCTTCTTGCATTTCTTGGAAATGATCAAGGAAATGGCACTAGGTGGGACTACCTCGGGTACCCTATATAATTTCTTGTTCAAAGTAATAATAACACTACGAGGATTAGAATCATGTATAGAATAACATTTCCATAAATAAGGATGTCCTAAAATAACATCACAAACTTCAAGGGGAGAAACATCACAAAATACGTCATCTTTTAATGTCTTGATGTTGTACGACAAGTGATACTGTAGGTTGACACAAAGATCGCTCCCTTGGTGGATCCATCTGATGGTGTAGTGTTCCAGCTGTGAAGTTGTCGCAGGGATAGTTGCTTGACGATCTCCACTGATATGAGGTTCTCTGGATACCACTATCAACTATGAAGTGCAGCGGAGTTCCTTTCACCCACATTCGTGAATGAAAGAAGTGCTCTCCCTCCACAGGCTCATCAGGTTCAACAAGTTCGATCTTGGTGGTAGCAATGGTAGAAATGGTCTAATATTCAATATGGAAGGTTACCTTACAACCTTAAATTGATACTTTTCCAGAAAAATTCCAAGACTTCTAACCATGTAGTATTGTTTCTATCTAGGGTCTGTGTGGTCTCTATGAATGTAAAGAGAATAAGTTAAAAAACATTGTTGCAGTTAATTTTTGGGCAGAGTATATTTAATATGGATGTACATAGGTTTTTGATAATGAATAAGAGCCTTTTATAGTGGCTGGCATGTTGGTATGACTATACAAAAAATATCGGTACTTAAGGTCAAAGCATGTGGATATCATCTAAAGTGGTAGGATTCTTCATAGTATCATCATTTTCCTTGCATATCCTCACCCCTACCATGAGATAACATTTTCCCTTGTAATGTCTATGTTAGAAGTCATCAAACCAAACCAAGTATATTCACTCACAGATTATGAATGATTCTCTTAATAAAAGGTTCACCTATCTTCTAACTACCCTAAATATCATAAGAAGCACAATATATTAAAACTCATAGATAACTTTCATCAATAAATAATAATTTAAAAAAAATAGAGATTTACTCAAGCCAAAGAATGTAAATATATTGAATTTAAGTTCATTTAAGTATCTTCTCAACAATATGTAGTGGTAAATTTCTCCATTCTCCATTAGTGAACCAACCATTCCATGAAAGACACAACAATCATAAAGAGAAAAAATACACACATTGGGGATCTATATCGATGTCCATGAATGACTTTTGTTGGAGTAGATGTTTGTACAAATCCATTTTCAACACCCCCATCTATAGTTGACACTGCTCCAAATACTATATCATTGGACATCCATTTAATATTCACATGGTAATTTATTGTAAAAGAGTGGAATTGAGAAGCAACAATTCTTGCTTCTCTATGAATAAGTTTTAGATTTCTTTTCAAACTTGATAAATTCCTTTCATTTTGTTGCATATCAGTTCTGAGTTGGTGAAGACAACAATATTATAGGCACCATATTTTTTCATTTTTTCCTCCCTTCAACAAGGGCAATGTAGTATGCTTCATTATTGGTAGTCCTTCCATAAACTTCTCTCTGACTTTGTAGGACATGATTTAGTGCTTTATTGTGAAGGACATATGTAATAATTGCTTGACCAGGGTTTGGGTAACAAGAAACTTCAATGGACAATTTCCACTTCCGCACCATTCTTTATGATTTGAAGGAGTTGAAGAAAAAGAAAACAGCAAATTTTGATCAGAAAATATGCATTTAGAAATAAAGTCATAACATTGAATAAGCTACAATACGCAAAATAAATGAAAATATACTAAACAACAAAACAAGTGACTATTTATTTAAAAAGTAGTAGATGCATTCATCTCAACAATCTCACTTTCATAATCTCACCACAACAACACAAAGGAAGCAACACCTATAATGCAACTTAGTGAGAAGGTAGTTGAAATGACACCAACAAACAGAATTAGGTGAATACAAGGAAACCCAATTGCTTTGCCTGAGCCATTATTGTAATTTTGTACATGTAATATAATCTATACAAAATAGGTGGCCTTAAATCCATTGTAAGAAGTAATGAGGTTTAGAGAATCTTCCCTACAACATGAAGGAAGAACTCAAATTTCCAAACTATCATAACATCCATGTGTAAATTTTCACTATTGTAACAAAAGAATATGCAACACCTTGATTCTTTGTTATCTCTATTTATTGTTGTACTTGTATAGGTACTAGCACATTTATCTCCACACATGCAAGGGAAAAGAACCCTTAGTGCCAATAAATCATTTTTTCACGGGACTCCCAGTTGTCTCTTGGACCTGACTCACAAGGCCATCTTATCACTAGGCCATATATGGCCCTAAAAACCCTCCAGGCACAATCACTACATCCACGCCTCATTCAAGGCTCATACCATTCATACCTATTATATCTTTGAGGTTTATATCTCATTTGTCCTTCTTTGCCTCAGGTGGGAACATAATTTTGAGTTTGATAATGACAATTTAGTCCCTAAAAATGTATATGTGTATATTATTTAATCTGTAACTAAACTGTAAATCAGGACACAAAGTTATGTTCCTATTACAAATTAATGGATGGTATGAAATGATGGTAGAATGGAGCATCATTAAAGTTTCAACATAAATTTAGTTAAATTTCAATAGTAGCATCATTTATGAAAAGATATCCATAACCATCTTTGGGAGAATACCTTGCAAGTTAATGGATGGTCTGAAATGATTGTAGAATGAAGCATAATTCAAGTTTCAACATAAATTTATTTAAAGTTCAGCAGTAGCATCATTTATGAAAATATATCCATAACCATCTTTGATATTCAAGGTTGTGGAGCATACCTTACAAGTTGCATGGATATTTTGAGAGGATATGTATACCATGCCAATTTGTGGAGAGCCAAGTATGTCCTATAGTGAATTGTGTTTTAATGTGATTTATCCACCAAGGATCATGTGAGAGGTATTCCATGTCTCTATATTAGGATTTCATTCCATACCAATACTCCTCTTCTTAAAACTCAGTCATTGGGTCTATATAGTTTGTTATCCCTACCCAATACTATCCTTTTTTCAAATTGGTTAGTAGTTTGCACAAATGCACAAAAAACATTGACCTCCAGAAAATGGAACCAAAGAAAAAAATACGATGATCTATGGTGGAAACATGATGTTATGAGGGGATTTGTGTGGTTATACCAAGAGATAGGTGAACCCCAGTCAGCTTCTCCTCCCTAGTTGAAGGTATCAGAGGATAATTCTAGGTTTAGGTATACTTTTAAGAAGGGATTGCGTTCAACAATTAGGATTTCAAGGATTGTTTCAGAGACATTCAGGATTAATCTCCAATGTGTCCATTAGTTATTTATGGGTGATGATGATATTGTTTTCTTCCAGAAATATATGTTGCAAGTGTTGTCCAAGTATGACCATAGTTAGTACTACCATATTGGAACCAATTCAGAGAGTGTTGAGCATAATGGTGTGCATTCTTATGGCATGGATTTTGGAGGCGGGGACTTTGATATTAGATTCCTACTTGCTAAGGCTCTAGAAAATATGTAGGACAACTGCTTGAATCGGTGTTCGTATATTTATGGAAGTGATGCAAGAATACATGCTTTCTTGGTAGATATTGGAGTCCCTTTAACCAAGGAAAACAAATTTCATCAGGTAAAACATGTGTCTATTTTTTTTTAATTTACCTATAAAACGATATCCATGAACCAAGCAAATAATTTACCATGCATAGAAACATGTAATTCTTTAACTTAACACATTTTATTGAAGATACTTTTCTCTGGGAAATTTTATCTAGATTAAGGTCATATTCCAACGAAATATTGTTTAAGATAATGTTTGAAGTGACTTCAAACTTCACACAACATACTGTTAAGGAATATGTAATCATAACTAATGTGTACTCTTTCTTGGATACCTATAGCACTAGGAAAGTAACAAGGTTGTGGTTTCTCCTATAATCTACAGATACATATGTTAGAACTTGGAAGTGAAAAAAATTAAACATGTGATAGTTTATGGAATGAAAAACTTAACACGTGGTCAAGGATTTTGACATATATGTTTCTACAAAGAATAGGTTGATTTTCATGGAAACTTGTTAGGATTGTTGTTTGCTCACCCACTGAAACCCTTGGTATCACTTCATCATCTAGATGCAATGGAACCTGTGTTCCCTAAAATGAATCAAACACGGGCCTTTGGACATCTCTTTGAAGTAGTGAAGGTTTATTCTAGTAGGATTCTTCAACAGACTATCTGTTATGATAAATTATGGCAAGGATCATTGTATGTGTCATGATGCTATAATGTACATGTTTTTTATAGCGTCCAGTTCCCGCATGATATTGAATCTCCTCAACATACTTTCATGCATTGGAGGAAAGCTATGACAAATCATTTTATGTTCAACACTCGTAATGTTTCCAGGAATCCTTACCTGAGGCTTGTTGTCTTATTTTTTGAAAGTGTTAGCACTTAATCAAAGGGAATCACCACTACCTACACAAGAAAAACTGGAGCTATTTTCCAATTGGGTAAAAGTTCATTGTAGTCTCTGCAACAAATCAGAGTCCTATCACCAAAGTCACAATTGAACTAGAAGCAAGTATGTGAATTTTTACAACCTTGTATTTATTTTGACTACTAACTTGAGTGACTAAAATTAGGAAATTTACACTCCTCTATACTAATTAAGAAAATGTGAGGAGACATTGATGTGATATTCTACCATATTCCTTGACTAACAACCTGGACATTCCAATGAGAAGATGTTTGGATGGGGAGGTCATATATCTACAGTAAAAAAGAAGATTGTAATCTTTTTAGGTGAATTAAACCCTACCTTGTTGATGTATTATACAAACTATTATTGATTATTGAGACATGAATTCCTCTGGGGGAGGAAGAAAAATAGTTTCAAGCAACATTGTTTCTCTTCCATGACTAGAAAAGAGGCAAAATCCCAATAAAATGTAATGAACAAAGCCATGATCTTATCTCAAATGGCATGAAAGTGATTCATAATATACATACTCTTAATAATAACAATACAAATTTTCATAGCCTTTAACAAAACCATGGCAAACACTGAAACTATAGATCTCTATCACTCATAACAAAGCAGCAAGAAAATTTATGTGTCCAAAAATATAGACATTGAACAAGATAATATCTTCGGTGTACCAATGTAAGATTACGTTATAATATGATGACCATAGTGTTTATAAATTACTAAGCGCGCCTTCTTTGTATTGGAAGAGTGAATAAACTGGATGGACTACAAAGGAGGGCATAAGAGATTTTGAAAAACCCAAGCCTTTGGTAATACTCGACAGAAAACAATGACAGAGAAATATGAACTTGGCCCTCTCGCCATACCATATTATTTATGACTGTTCAATGTACAAGTTGGTCGCAATGAGTAATCATAATTGTGCAAAAATCGAAATTCAATAAGTGTGTTTTGTATTTGAGAGTGGTACCTGGTCTGGTGGAGGGCACCAAGTTTGTTTCAGTGTCTGGGTGGAGCAGAGTAGGAGAAGAGCAACATTTCCTGATCATGATTGTTGTTTGAAACAGGGGAGGTCGGGTGCAGGAGGGGTTTTAAACAAGGTGGCCACCTTACATTGAATGCATAGATGGGACGTCCAGCTAATGTGATGGGAAACGGGACAATGGCAACAGGGTGATGGGCGAGAGGGGAATGACGATGAGAAAACGACAACAGTAATGACGACAGGAGAACGACGACGACGATGAGAATAGTGATGGGTTCTACGGGATGGCCTCTCGGTGTCAAAGACATCCCATCTCCTAGCATCGAGAGGCCATTTCATAGAACGATTAGCCTACTCCTTAACTTTGTCTTATAAATTCACTTTTCCAAATAAATTACTTTTATAATGAAAGAGATTGAGAATCACTTTTACTATAAAATTACCTTATAATTTAAAATTACCTATAAAAAGTAACTTAAAAAAATATAATTTATAAGTGATCCGCTTTAATCATTTAAATGAGATGCACTTTACAATAAAATTATTTTATAATTTAAAGTTGTATCATTTTTACAAAAATGATTTAATAAAAAAATACTTGAATTCA
>SNQJ01S0132686.1:21579-33525 GCA_010110895.2 Picea sitchensis | reverse complement strand
ATTGTTGGAGTTAAAAGTTGTAATATTCTTTACTATAAAATAAATATTATAAGGAAGTTATGATTTTTCTCTCTTTTTCTAACAAGATAAAAATTATTAAATTTATATCAGAAATGTAATATTATCTTAATATGAATAAAATTATGAGTTACCCATTTCCCCAAACTATATCATTGTTGTGCAATATAATTAGCAAGTCATCTACTCATTTCCCCAAACTATATCATTGTTGTGAAATATAATTAGTAAATCTAAGTTTGAAACATAATAAATTTGTAATCATTGTAACAAAATTGTGTTTTTAGAATATTGATAAGTACCTATTTGGATTGATAGTTTTACTAAAAGCTTCAAATTACTTGTTAGCTTTTACTACTTTTTCCATATTTCCATTATAATTGTAAAAATTATTTTTTTTAAGTTTACAATATAACCCAATGTAACAACCCTATTCTCAAAGTTTTTAAATGAGTGAAAAACTCTAAAACCTAATAACTACAACATTTCATGTTATTATTAATATTTAGATGACTAATTTCACTTTCCATATGTCATACTTTTCCTCCTCTTACTAATAGTATGTATATCTATGAGATTATGGACACATGATTATTAAACCCATAGATTAATGATGGTAAATATGGAATACATTGCATATGGTAATATATATATTGATTATGTATAGAGGTTAACAAAATAAAAAAAATATCATGCACGATACTATGCATAACGAGGCTTATTTTTTATTTTTCTTAAAAAATTTCTACCTACTATGTATTCTAACTAAAATATTTAACCTTTTTTCTAAATAGTGACCAACATACATAAATTAGAAAATTACATTTTTGAGTTTTTTATGAGAATTCTGAACTTCAATTTTTTAAATGACCTCTATGCTATTTAGTATATGCATAATTCTCACGTGCATAAATTAAACTAGAAAATTTTAGTTTTGAGTTTTTTTTTTTATGAGAATTGTGAATTTATTTTTTATGTAAGAGCTTAGTCTTCTATACTATTTATTATATGAATTATTGAAATTATGGATAAAACACTTGAATTTATATAGGTATTATTCAAATCCACTCTCGATCCTTCAAAATGTTAATAGATCTATGTACCATAGTTCATATTATAAATTTTATTTTTATCATCTATTCATTTTTGTTAACAATTTTATTAGAAATAGTTGTATAGAAATAAATCATAATAGACAAGTTTTAGTAATTATGTATATCCGATTTTATTTTGAGAAAGATCTTAGAACTTCATATATGCCAATTCACTAAAGTACAGATTGCTAGAAATCATTTGATGTTAATTCTATATATGGATGTACAGAATTGTATATGGAAGGTCCATCAAACTATGTTTGGGAGGGACTCCAAATTTATATTTGAAACAAAACTATTATTCTTTAGCAACTTCAAAAGATCTTCAACTATTATTTGTTGATTACTAATAAGGTTATATGGAACCCATCAATAAAAAAATATTTAAAAAATTATATATGTTAATAGAAAAATATGAAGGAATGATATGAAAAAATATGTTTTTTAGAAAAAATATCCCAATTATTCTTTTAGTTAAAACTATTATATCAAGATTAAGGAAACATTATATCCCTTACAACTGATAAGGATATAGCCTAGTTCATTTTAAAATCACCAATTTTTTTTAACAATAGAGTTAAATATCATATTCCATATGATCCTGGCTTGTTGTGACCTAGTTACACTATGTTTATAATTCCGTTTACATAAAGTGTAATTTTAAATAGATAACAAATAAAGATAGGCTTAGAGAACAATGATAACTAAATTGGTGCATATAGAAGTTAGGAACATATGATCTAAATGGGTTCTTTAGATTTACAATGCCACAAGTTTTGATATTTATTTTTTTATTTTTTTTAAAGTGTTTTTTACATCTAATCTTTAAAAAAAAATTGAAAAAATACACCTTATATAACATGGATATCTTTTATATAAAAAATGATAGCTAGCATCACTAACACAATCTTTGACATTTAGACAAAATATTTACAATTAATAAAAAATAAGCATAATTATCAAATTATTCTAAAATCTAACTATCAATGGATCCCAGTGAAGGTTTTTAAGAATGAAAATAATGAACTAGAAAATACATTTACATATTCCTAGCAATATGCTATAACCCAATAAAGGTTGATTTTATATTGGGTTATTACTTTTGGATTATTAGAAAGACATCCTATAACCCAATAAAGGTTGATTTTATATTGGGTTATTACTTTTGGATTATTAGAAAGACATCCAAGTTTTTTTTACCTTTTGGAAACACTTGAAGTATTGCATTGAATACTAAAATAAGTACTAAGTACTATAATATCAAAGTTGATATTAATAGTGTTAACTTGGACTTAGTGTTAAGTAAAGTTGAAATAGATCAAAGTTGATATTGATAGTGTTAACTTGGACCCAGTGTTAAGTAAAACTGAAATAGATCAAAGTTGATATTGATAGTGTTAATTTGGACCTAGTGTTAAGTAAAACTGAAATAGTAGATGCATATTTCAAAATTTGCCTAAATTTCTTATTGATTGTGTTTAGAAGGTATTTAAAAGGAATGTCTTCTAAAATTCTTATTTTTATCAATTATGTTTAAAAATATTTAAAAATAATATTTTCTTTATACATCTTGAATTCTCACCAAGTTTCAATATTATTCTTATAGAATATGTTTAAAAATATCTAAAAAAATAATGTTTTCTTTATACATCTTAAATTCTCACCAAGTTCCAAGTTCCAATATTAAACCCCTTTTTATCTAAACTTACTTTATTCTTTAGTAGAAATAAATTTTTGGATTTTAATGAGTTGCTATAAATATATTTAAAACTTATACTTTCCTAATTTCAGGCCTCGAAAGCTTGAAATTTACTTCGACATTTTTGTACATTAAAATTCCTCTCAAGAAAGATTGAGTTTTAAAGTTTATTACTCCAAATCCAAGATTTATTAGATCTTTCCCGAAGAAAAAGAAAGGAACTTGAAAGTTATATCTAGTAGACCCCAGGTAACTCCAAAACTCAACTAAAAACAACTTTTGAATAATTCGTACAAAGTATACTCGAACTAACTTTTAACTTGTTCCTCATAAGGAATATTGTAGCAAACTATGAAACTAACTTTGAACTCATCCTTGAAAACCATGTCGGTAAACTTAATAAAATTACATTTGGCTTGCATCTAATCTATCACCAAGCAACATATTTGGAAACATGAAAACCAAGCAGCATATTTGGATTAAATTCTTAAGAGGCCCTATTATACTTTTTATTTAAAAATCTATGGTTTTAGAGAACTCGTACACACAATAATAATTTATATTACTATCATTATACACAATATTAAAAGTATATATAGTTGGAATTAGATGTTGAGAGAATCTCTCAACAATTTCCGACAAATTTTCGATAGATTCAAACCAAATCCAAACCAATTCTGTTATAAGCATTATTCCAATACTCTCCTATAATGCTTACATTACAATAATAAAAATCACAATTACAAAGTAAAAGTAGTTATAACATTTTAACTTTGTCTCGCATGGTCTTTATCAATGCCTACACCCACTCTGATGTCTCTATATTGTTCTCTTTCTCATCCTCTTCTTAGAGCTTACCATTCAACTCATTTAAAGTATAAATGCCTACACCCACTCTGATGTCTCTATATTGCTCTCTTTCTCATCCTCTTCTTAGAGCTTACCATTCAACTCATTTAAAGTATAAATGCTTCAGACCATTATTCATGAACTTGTACAATAGACAATATTGAAAAACTCGATTCACCGGGACTTTCATGAGAAAAGTTGTAATGAAACATCCTATGAGCATACCTCCATCTGTCATATTTTTCTCTCGACTATCAGTCGGTTTCTAGAAAGGAAGTCTAGGTACGAAATATCCTCACTCATAAGAATCGTTGTTCTTGAAACGGGGCTGCGAATTTATATCAAGTAACAATAATTATTTTATATTAACATATATAAAAAACTTTACACATTAAAACACATATATAAAAAACTTTAAGCACACCACCCCTTTCCATTTTTTAGAATTTGAGAGATGACAGTGGTGGTTCTTCATCACTCTCTGATTTTGATAAATCATCCAAATTGACAATGTTTGCAGTTTCTTTTCCATTTAGAAGATCCCTAGCACTAGTTCTACAATTCCAAGCTATATGTCCAATCTTGTGACAATAGAAATATTCTCTTCAACCCTTGATTCTTCTCATCTTACCTTTTGAAAATAGTGCAATTTCATAAGGACCACCATCGGAGTCTTCAGAATTTCTTCAGATAACAATGATGCTACCATTCCTTCCAATCATTGTGAGGGTAATTGACTTAATGTGAATACAACATTGTTATATTTAGAAGATAGGCTATTCAATAGAATTTATTTATCATCTTCTGAATCTACCTCGGTACATGTGTCAGATAATTGCTTAAAGAAAGACACTAACTCGTTTATATGAGTAGAGAGACAAGTCTCATCATGTATTTTGAGGCTAAAATGTTGCAGCTTATTAAAAAACTTTGCATTCATTTCCTTTTTCCCAAATAATTTAATTAATTGCTCCAAAATTTCTTTATATGGTTTTTCCAAATCAATCAAATGCAATTGTATCATTTTCTTCCTTCTTTTGCCATTCAACCAAAAGTCTGGGATCTTTCATGTAGTATCTCAGATCAACGGTTCAGAAGAAACGTTCCACCGCGTGGCACAAACAAAATTCTGGACGGCCCTTATCAAGCTGCCTCCCATGTACGCGCAGATGGATGCAAAGCAACTTTGGTTATTAAAAAAATTCATCTTCCTGTTCAATATTCTAAATACACTCAAGCAACGGATCGCTGAAAGAGTAGATCGGATACTGAGGAGAAATCCACGAATTTCACAAGTCTGCAATTCACACTGAGATGTAGGTTTAACACAGTGATAGCAGGGCATTTCTCTTGCTCATTAATCTTATCAATCAGTCAATGAATATCTGAGAAGCAGTCTCTTATGCACAGCTTCCTTTCTCTCACGCATCTTTACGACTCTATCAGTGTTCTCAATGATATCTAGCCTTCCTGTGAGGAAATCAAGACAGCATTACTCTAGTTCTGATATCAAAATAGAGAATATAGGAGCAACTATTGCATAATAAATACACACAATAATAATTTGTATTATTATGATTATACACAATATTACAAGTCTATAGCTGGAATAAGATGCAATTATTTCTAAACATAGAGATAGTTCCTAGAGAATCTTTCAACAACTTTTTACAATTCTTCTACAGATTCAAACCAAATCCAAACCAATTTTATTGTAAACATTATTCCAACACACCTGACCTTTAAAATGGCTACAAGTTTTAAATCTATCTCGTATGAAGTTACTGATACCTGAAGAGCTCTGTTCAGCTGACAATCAGAAGATGCTTGGCAAAGCTGCTGGCCTGAAGAGTGAGGCTCGAGTTGATGAACAGGAGAAGGCCGCAATACTTCTCCATCACCATTCTCCCTCAGGGACAATGAAGTAAGTTAAGGAAAATATGGGTATTTTTATTAGTGCCCAAGAAAGCTTAAACACAATGCCACACATCATATTTAAGAATGATCCGATATTGTTTCGGATGCTTCTTCAAGCACAGTGTGTATCTAGTCTGAGACATGACTCGTACGATGTCAAATTCATAATTCTCAGACCTACGACATGTTTGGTGAAACCATTAGATTAAACATGAAATTATTACCATTTCATGATTGTCCCTTAAATGACACATTTCAAAATTCATTTTAAGACATCATAATTGATGTTAAGCCGAACATTTTCATTATTTTCCAAATTAACTTAAGAGACCTATAAAATCATTGTGATTACAAATTTTGTATCATAAGAAGTTTTACGATGTCTCTAAAACTGTGTTCTATCCTTATTCCTTTACAGTTGCGAACTAATATCCAGGTATGCATTCAATTAACCTCATAGAGGCTTTCAATTATGATTTTATTATGAATTTTATCCATGGATACTCGTTACTCACGATCAACAATAGGAATTAGAATAACATTTTAATCATGTTCTTATATTATTTCCTTTGAGTGGTTGGAACAAAGTATTTAAAGGAATTTAAACATTTAGTTTTCATTGTAATTATTTAGTTTTCATTGTAATTCTCATAGGATGTGGTAATAACAATAGTTAGAATGATCAGGAGATTCTATAGTTAACTCTTCGTTTCAAACTCTCTTTACAATTTGTTGAATTAATAACATAGGTTTTATGAAAGTATTGATACCATTTCTTCTTTTATGATTTTTTTTTATTATACCTTTTCACTAACAACTTGTAGTTAACTGCAAGGAATAATAATCATCTCTTAAAATAATTCAATATGTTTCCATGAGATTTGAGATTTATAGTATTTTAAATAGGATATGTTATTTTATTAATTCATATTCATATTAAAAATTCATTAAAAGGTAACAGTTCAAAGTGTTTGAGATTTATAATATTTTAAATGGGGTATGTTATTTTATTAATTCATATTCATATTAAAAATTCATTGAAAGAAAACAGCCTAAAGTATAAGAGGAAGTTTTTAATGGAGGAATAATAATCATTCCTTGAAATAATTCAATATGTTTCCATAAACTAATGAACTAGATATATGTTATTTTATTAATTCATATTCATATTAAAAATCCACTCAAAAGGGAAAATAAGAAGAAGTTTTAAATGAAGGTATCACAAACAAGTATAAAAATTCAAAAGAAACATGTTAAATCCCTATACAAATATAGTTTGTAAAGAGTATCTACCACAATAATAAATATTAATAGAATTTCCTAATTCCTAAGATATATTTTAGATATTTAAATGAAAATTATCCACAAGCTCTTAGATATTTAAATGAAAATTATCCACAAGTTCAAGATTTAGTAGACATTTTCAAAAGGAGTTAATCATATTATATTATCAAACAAGAAGGAAGGTTTAAGTTGCATTAAAAGACTACCAAAATAATCATTCTTTTGTGTTAAAAAATAATAAAATGGATAACTAATCATGTTAATTTAGAAAACAAAGTTTTAGTCAATGATTAAGTGATATGCATTGCTTCCTTTCCACCAAAGGAGCTTTAAAGCTATTATGAACTCTAAGAACTTGAATCTGAATACCTAAAAATTATATAACTAGACTTTGGAAAAAGGATTTTGTCAAAATATAAAGTAATCATAAAATATTGAAAAAATTGTGGATGAACAAAAAAAAGATCAATCTCAAGAAAATGGTATCTTCCCCAAAAAATTTTTATAACATAAGACAATCATAAAATCTTGAAAAAATAATAGATTAAAAAAAATATACCAATCTCATAAAAATTATATTTACATGATCCAACTATTTGAGAATCCCATATGTATATATAATTTCCTTTTTCTTTAAAATTTATGTACATAAAGATTTCCAGAACTTTGAAGAAACATGGGCTCCCTTGTGTCATACTATAATTGAGAAAGAGAAAGGGAATACATTTAAATGGGTAGAAATTATTTCCCATAGCTTATATAAAGAAATTGCTATGGTGAAGTATTATAATTAAGAGTCTCCTATAGGGTTTTTCATTGTATCATATCTCATTGATATAGTGTGCTCATGTACATTTCAAGAGATGGAGTAGGACTGGAGCATTTCCAATGTAACATTACATGTTTATTATTAAGATTTGTGAGAGAATATGTATATAAAAAAGTATATAGAGAAATACAAAAAGATATTTGACAATTTCTTTGTATAATAATTTGAATTTGAATTATTTTTTTGTGCACTAAACCAAGAATATCAATGGAAGAAATGCAATTGATTGTGGAATGGTGTGTTGAAATTTTTTTTAGACACATGCATTTACAAAAAAATTGCTGTCCCTCACTTATTAAAAAAAATGGTAAGAAACACATTCATATTGGTGGAGATAGCTCACTAGAAAACTACTTCTTATAAATTTAATGCACATTTGATGGAAGATAAATATAATGTTTTCATACCATATTCTCTATACATAGGTGCTTATGGTTTGAAATTTGTTTCCTCTGTTAGATTAAAAGATGTTATACATAGGTGCTTATGGTTTGAAATTTTTTTCCTATGTTAGATTAAAAGATGTTACTCTTACATCATTTTAATTTTAATTTTAATTTTGTGAGAAGAGGTTTAAGAAACCTAATCTAAAATATTTAGTGCCAATGCATGCAAAGAAATAACTCATACCATGTCTATGTCATTATTATGGATGATATGCAAAATAAATTCTTAGGAGAGCAAAGTCTTGGGAAGAAATGCAAATGAGAATGAAGAAAAAGGACCAATTATGTTTACACTATGAGAAATAGAAATTTAATATGGAAGGAAAAAGAGGAAGAAGAAAGAATTAAAATTCAAAATGAAAAGAAGTTTAAGTAAATTAGATTAGAAACCAAAGTTAAAAATAGAGGCAAAGTATAAGAAGTTGGGAAAAATAAGAAATGATAAAGTTAGAAGAAGAAAGAATCATACTCGAGATTGAAGAGATGGATAAATTTAATTAGAAAATAAAAATAGATAAGGAAAACACGTTATAAAACTCTATATATCAAACAAAAATGAAATCAATAAACATTAATTTACGAACTAAAAACATAATGTACAAGAAGAGAACACCTCAACAAAGGATACATACATAGAAGAAAGTGATAAAGGAAAGAAAAAAAGGTTAGACAAAGTTTTCACTTCTAGCACATTTGATAATTATACATGTGTTGTGTGTTGGGGAGATTCCCATGTGTCTTTACCTATAGATGAGGTGGCATGTCTAGAACTGTTTGTATTTAATAAATGAAAGAAAATATAATAATACATACATAGAAAAGAATGAAAATTGAAGTTTATAGAGAAATCATTTGTACCACTGAAGTTTAAGTACTAGATATTAAGATAGTTACCAATTTCACAAGAATCCTTCATAGCTATTAATTTTAAGAGATCACATTTAGTGGATAATTTTACCCAATTTCACAAGAATCCTTCATAGCTATTAATTTTAAGAGATCACATTTAGTGGATAATTTTACCCCATTTTTAAAAAGTGGCGCGACTAGTAGCACCCTTTTCTTTTCAATGTTAAATTTACCACCATTTGTAGTAATGGTCTTAATAGTAGTTGTAATGTTGTTAAGAAAACCTTAAAATGAACCCCTAAATCCAAAATTGGTGCTAACAAAAGTATCATTTTTTATTTTCTATATTAAAACTACATCTTATTTGAAACCTTTGAACTTGAAAACTAGTACCATTGCAATGAGAATCTTAAAATGAACCTCCAAAATTGGAAAGTGATGCTAACAAGAGCACCACTTTTATTTAGTGGATTAATCTTTGATTGATATCCTTAACATCTCAAGCCTTATCCAATGAACTATTAAACGTGATGGTCCAAAACTCAAGAAGAAAATGGGAAAATGGCTCACTAATACTTTGGCCTTAGCAACAAAATTATAAGCATGCAAAAAAGTGGTTGATGGTATTTATTAATCTTCATCTTGGGTACCCCTTCGAGACTATTGGTGAAGGGCCTAAGAAACTTCTTGTGGCCCAATATGGTTGAGGATAAATGTCTTCATAGTATAAGTCATAAATTTTGTTCTATTCAAATAATTGGAGGTGGAGGTGTTTGCTTATGCTAAATGTTCACACATATGTAAAAGGACGGTTTTCCAAATAAGTGATCCATTAAATGGATGGCGAAAAATGTTAATTCCATGTCTCTTTGAGAGCTTCTTAGGGAAAATTTATTAGAAATCCCTTAATATAACATATCTTATCATATCTTATCACTTAAGAGAAAATGGTTCCTCATTTCCCAAAGTATTTTTGAATCCCTGAGGTCATTAAGCCTTCTTTCTCGGAAATACCTCTCTTGAGGAAGGTTTCTTTTAAACCATTGCATATGGTGGAGACCTTTGGTAACATAAAATAGTAAAACCTTGGTTCAATAAGAAAGGCCTTGTCTTGGCCAACAACTCCTTTGACAAAAATCCAAGTAATCACTTCCTTGGGTAGAGTTACAAGCCATATTTTTATTTCCGAACCCTAACGAGTTTATTGTTGACAAGTTGTATACTATGATTCCTAATGACCTCCCTTCAAGTTTGATATTTGGGCTCCTTGACCTAGTGAAAAAATCATAATGGAAAAACTCTAAGGATTTCTTTAATTGTAACGATATTAATAGATAAAAGTGAACCTGTACAAACCAAACTCTTTGTGGTCACCTAAACATGTTGTGGAGGTCTACGTTTATGTAGTGGATTTGGGTTGATGTATTAAGTAGTTTGTTGAATTCAAGTTTTAGACTAATCAATTTTATCATGGTCCGTAATTATTGGGAGTTTGCATGTAGATATGAAACTCACTCTATTAGGTGAATTCCCCATTATGAGCATTTCAAAATTCTAGAGTAATTTTTTTGGTTATACCTCTTACCATGCTTGTCAAGGGGTGGGTCAATTCTTTGTGTGTTTATCTTTTTCTAAATAATTTCCTTCTAAAGAGGTAATTTCTTATGGGTGTAGATTTCCAATCTACATTCAAACAATATAAGTTTAAAAAAAAAGGTGGTTATAAATCGCAAACTCTATGCCCATTTTTCATGAAAAAATGTATTTTCTTATCTTTTGTATAATTTTATCTTAGTATTGTTTATGTCAACACTATATTTTTTTGAAGGAAACATAATCTCAGATCAATTTTTAGATATGTTGGCATGCTTGACATCTAAATGTTTTGTGCTATTTAATTAGAATAACTTACATGGATGTTAGCTACAATGAAATATAACATAAGAGTTACTTACATGGATAATTTTAAGGCTATAAATTTATATTAAAATGTATAAATATGGGATAATCTTACTAGTTCTTAATATGCAAAATTCAAAATGTGTGGCGATAGTTTTGTAAAAATATTCAAATTTCTAAGGATTTTGTATAGTTTTTATAAAATTTTGGTGATTTTTAAGGTAAAATAATTTTTATTCTATGGAATTTGGGCCAATTTTTTTTTGAAAAAATGAAAATTTTGGAAAATCTCTTTTAAAGAAAAACCATGGAAAATTAGCCCATTAGTGAAATTTACCCACTTGAATCGTATATGGTCACCTACAATGATTATTTTATCTCTTTAGAAGAACCAATTAGTAAATCACCTCCATTGCATTAGGGTTTATTAGGTGGCATCCTAGGTATCTTTTTTATGATATCTACAATGTAGATCCATTGCAAAGCTATTTTATATTGAATACATATATATAAATAATATGTTTACAATGTGGAACTACTTATTATTATTTTTTAAACATGACCACAATGTGAAACTACTTATTATTATTTTTTAAACATGACCACCGCAATCACTGATATGAAACTTTCTATAAGTTAGCACATGTTGCTAAAAAGGAAAATTATATTAGATCATCTAGACTAGAGATAGTAACTGCATACAAATGTAACTATGTATTAAGAAATTTATAGGGTAACATGTAGGTTGTAAGAATGCAAACATATTGGAATCATGGTTGATCTTACTGGAAATATAGATAATATCATTTTACAAAGTTGCACAATACCTATGTGTTATCTACACTAAACAAGCAACTCCCTCCAACTATTGCATCAATGTTTGAAACTATCAATGATATATCTAGAGGTGATGCAAGAGTATTATTGAATTGTAGCTACTACACAAAGGAAATAATTAGGTATGGAAAAAAAATAATGAAATAAACTATATATGAAATGGGCCATTTTTGTTCCGATATATATATATATATATATATATATATATATATATATATATATATA
>SNQJ01S0132684.1:0-25754 GCA_010110895.2 Picea sitchensis | reverse complement strand
ACAATAAGTATACAAGAATCCTTGGAAGGATGGCTAAGTTGTTAAGTGGTTGAGACGTCCAGAGATGTGGTCATGAAGACCGAAGTTTTTTTAGGAAAATGAGGATGAAGGAAATGGAACATACATGCAAAAACTCATAGATGAGTAGTCCTCGTCATGTCATTTCCAATGGTAGGTGGTACGCCACGTGGTTCCTCATGATTGGGGAGTTATGTCCTCATGAAGTTGAAAGCCCCGAATAATGGTTAAAAAGTCCCTAAATGGTTGCAACAAGAAGTTACAAGTCATTAATTAAAGGGTAAAATAGTTGTAACAAGAAATAATGAGTTGAACCTAAAAGTTAATAATTCTCTAAACAATTTCAACAAGAAGTTACAAGACATTAATTAAAGGGTAAAACAATTGTAACAAGAAATAATGAGTTGACCCTAAAATCAGGAAAAAAGGTAAAACAATTGTAATTAGAAATAATGAGTTGACCCTATCAAAAAAAGGGTAAAACAGTTACAAGTTATCCCCAAAATAAGTCACTTGAAAAGTATAAATACACATCAAGAGTCTCTAATTCATACACACAAGTTCATTGAATATCTATCTAGTGAACACTTGATCTATTGGAAAATCTGAGGTAGTGAGGCAGAGGTAAAGCAAAGGGGATGTTTGTTCCAGGTTGCAGTAGGGTGTGATGATGCAACAAGGTTGTTACAAGATCTGAGGTATGTTTGTATTTTTTATTTTGATTGTTATATCTTGATGCTATGACATATGCTTGAAGCATGTCTTGGGGATGTTTGGCATATGCTTGAGGCATTTTTTTGGATGTATTGGCACATATATTTGGCACATGGTTGAGGTATATTCTGGATACTTGGGTACACGGTTTGAGGCATGTATTGGCATATTGTTTGAGGAATATCTTTGATGTTTTAGCACATACTAGAGACATATTTATGTTAATTATAAATAATGAGTTGACCCTATCGTAGTGTATGGGTAAAATAGCTACAAGTTATCCCAAAATAAGTCACTTGAAAAGTAAATACACATCAAGAGTCTCTAATTCATACACAATAAGTTCATTGATTATCTATCTAGTGAACACTTGATCTATTGGAAAATATGAGGTAGTGAGGCAGAGGTAAAGCAAAGGGGATGTTTGTTCCAGGTTGCAGTAGGGTGTGATGATGCAACAAGGTTGTTACAAGATCCGAGGTATGCATGTATTTTTACTTTACTGTTATATCTGATATGACACATGCTTGAAGCATGTCTTGGGGATGCTTGGCATATGATTGAGGCATATTGATGTATTGGAACATATATTTGGCACATGGTTGAGGTATATTATGGATACTTGGGTACATGGTTTGAGGCATGTATTGGCATATTGTTTGAGGAATATATTTGATGTTTTAGCACACACTAGACACATATTTATGTTACATTGTTAGATGCACATCTTGGTGAATCTGGTCATATGGGTTGGAGATATTCTGCCATGTTGGCACATGTATGGCATGAGATTGATCCGAATGACAATGATAGTAGTTTCCTTCATGTTGGACCCTGTAAATAGGGGGTTGGAGCCTCCTTCCA
The DNA here is from genome assembly GCA_010110895.2 of Picea sitchensis. NCBI lineage: Eukaryota > Viridiplantae > Streptophyta > Pinopsida > Pinales > Pinaceae > Picea > Picea sitchensis. The sequence goes on along the minus strand of SNQJ01S0132684.1, from coordinate 24,158 downwards.
GTTGAAAGTTTGGAGAATTTGAAGTTGGTGCTTCCTTATGAATGGAATTCTTTGATATATATATATATATATATATATATATATATATAAGAACTATTTCATGGTTTTCTCCCATTTGGGTTTCCACTTAAAATATCTATGTGCAATCGTGGTATGATGTGATATATTGTTGAATGGTACATAGTAATTGGTTATATATGCTCATGAAATGTTAAATAAATTCATAAGATATTTTTTTATAATTCTAATTAAAATTGTAATTATTTCATAATATTGATTCATCCCCTCGCTTAGTATTCCAACAATTACAAGGAAAACGCTTCCTCTTCTACACAATAACACTTTTTAAACTTTCAATTTCAAAATTAACAACATGAATAGGTATAATATGATAAACCACAACCCTAAAAAAATTTAACAACCTCAAATATACAGGTATAATAGAAACTCATCAGCTTTTACAAACAAGTTGGGAATTTCTAGGATTTTACGCTTACCTATTATTGCTCAACAAATTATTTTATGACTAAAAAATGAAAAAAAATATACATGTGCTTGTGAAAAATGAATTAACAAATCATTACAATTTGAACCACTAAATTTGGAATGAGTTTTAAGATCTGCATCAGCAGAAGTCTGGCATGCATTTGCACCAAGGAAAAATTTACACCAAAACAAAAATTTCCCTCTTTGTCATAGAAGACAACTTTTGGTCTTCTTTTGTAAGGAAAAGGGTTTTAAGTTTCAAATTTCAAAAACATAGGTATATAAATATGTACTACTTTTCTACAACCCCGTAACTTATAATATTTCCTATAATATTGACCTTTTTATTCTATTAAAAAAATTAGAGTTAATATTTATTCCATTTTATATTTATAGTTGGTTGGTTATAAATCATTGAACTTGATTTCTCTCATAACCCACCGTCCCATCCTTTGATTCATCAAAAGATCATGAATCTAAATTTTTTTAATTATAACCACATACCTTCATATATCATCAATGAATTTAAACTTCCAAACCCCAAGCAAACTTCTTAGATAGCTAATTATTTTATCCCCATTTTCCATTGTCTCTTATAGGAGGAGGATGTCGCTGATCTGTGATCTATAACCCTTTTCAAGGATGTAATTTTTGAAGGGGATGATGTAGACCCAAGAATTAAAGGTTATATATATATCCTAAGGAACCCTTAATATGGGAATTGCCCACTCTAACAAACCCTTCTATTTTCAACTATTTACCAAACATAACCTCATTCATAGGTCTATTTTTTAGCGAAATAAATGGAATTATTGCCTCTTCATTGCACCCTACTTCCCATTCCATAGTTTAGAAATACCCCCCTTCAATTTCCACCTCTTATCCATACCTTCTAATTTTATTGTAGGTATATTCAAACATTATTATAAACATGCAATAAAGATCTCTTAAAGATTGTAGAAAACACTAAAGAACTCAAAAAGCATCACATATAAGAAAAGTATGCGTCAAAATGGTATGGATCTTCCATAAAATTTTCATAACAATAGGATATTTACACGATAAACATAGACTGCTAGAGTTACGCCTCCCCTTACAAAAATGAGAAAAGTGAAATACAGATCCCACATCTTTGTTCTTTCTGAAGATTCCTCCTACTGTCTATGATTTGACAAGCCTCTCATTTCCTATCAATCTACTTACAACCTTTGTATCACCCAATTTCCACCAAAAATTCAAAAATGTAGAACGTTTTGAGAACTCCTATATATTTATATGATCCACATGGGGAAAACCTCGATCCATACAATGATTACATAATTTTATCATAAATATCTTTACATGTCCTCGAGTGAGCTTTTATATCTCGTGATTTTAGAAACATTCCTCTGTATCATGCGCTGATGACAGCCACATGGACCTTGTAGGTAATCGCGAATATGATTTTCATTAAGACTATCAGGTTGATTGAATTGTGATATGTCGACAAACCGCCAAGTATCAAGAAAAAATTAATGAAATTTTGACAGTTAGTTAGTAATGTTCGACTCTATGATCGATTTTATCAGATCATTTAACTCCCATTCAAAAATTCAAACCATTAATTATTCTACAACTCCCCCACTAAACCCAAGTTCATCATACTGCACTCCAAGATAAATTTGATCTATCAAGAATGAGATAAACCCTCAATAAGAAAGGCATGCCCCTTGAAGCTAAAAAAAAAACATGCCCCGATACCTCATGTAAGTTTCTAAACACATGAAGCAGTTGAAATGCATACAAATTCTTAAGAAAAATAGAAATTAATTAATGGATCATACACTTAGTACATAAAGATTTATGTTTGAAACCCTTAACTGAGAGAAAATTTTCCTTGTGTCATCAAGACCTCTCAATTCTTCATTGTATTAATTTCACCATTCACAATACAATATATATTAAATTTCAGTATTTCGTCAATACCAAAACCCTAATCCATTAATATGAGATTAATTTAGAAACCACTAAAAATAATTTAAAAACACTAAAATAGAAAGAAAAAAAAAAAACACCAAAAATGGAAGCTTCAAAAAACCACCGACACACACATGCCCACAAAGAATCCACATTTCTGCGGGATCATGAGACATGTTGTCAAGTTTGAATCACGCTCTTCCCCAACACACACACATGTAAATAATATAACACCTACCCAACACTCTACATGACTAAGTGAATGCACCATAGTAGTGGATTTATCAGATATCATCGATTAGAAAAACATTAGTAATCTACCATCTAGTCTTAGTTAATTGATCCATGTAATCATCACTGACTACACACTTTATGAGGTGAGAGAGAGACACATGAAATCACCAATAAGATATAACTCTCTTACACATGCATAATATATGCACCCTCCTAGTAGTGAAGAAACCAAGGTGAACATGCAACTGTTGGTGATAAAACCAAGGTTGTCATGCATGAGTGACTTCCACTTGTCTAACTGAGGTGTAATTGACTCAAACCAAAGAGGGAAGGTGCCTTATTTTGTAGGAGGTGAACTATTTTGTAGGGTAATATTTTGAAGAGAGAATATTCTCATCTATGGAAGCACCCTCAACATTGAACTATCAACCCACAAAAATTCTTTACCAGGGTGATTTCGTGTAATATCTCTAACACTTCCAACAATCACTAGGGTGTAAATGATGAATGGGTCTTGGAAACAAGTCCATGTTATTAGCTACCCATTTTACAATGCATCTAATAATGAACATCGTAAATAGAGAAAGAGGGAAAACTCATGGGAAACCACCCCCTCAAAGTAGAATAATGCATCAAAATGAAGAAGGAACAAAAATTAGTTGCTAAGCAACTAAGTGTCCTTCACCCAAGATGATCATGCAAGAAGTGGAACTTATTCTCTGTAAATTTCTTTGTGAAGATGCCTGCATTATGTTCATGATATGAACAGTACAGCAAATCAATGATCCTATCATGTACCATCTCTATGATGGTTGATCTTGATGCTTTGTCTGTTGTTGTTGCACTGGGTCTCTACAAAATTTGGGAGTACTGGACATTGTCACACCAAATGACATTTGAATGGTAAAGGTGGCGTCAAGCTTAAAGATGTTGATCAATTCTATGTACTCAATCGTTGATAATAATAAATAAATAGTCAACTACTTTTTTCAACCAATGCATGTATTGGAACCCAAACAAATCATCGCAGACTGAATGGCCTCAGGATCTGTGTTAATACCAGCCTGTTAGGAATCTATATGAATCACATGAGATGCAATGCATAACCTACTGCATAGTTGATCCCATAACTAGTGGTGCCTTGAACATATATGTGATCCGCCGAATTATTCCAGTTGTAGCTCATGCACTCGACAGCCCCAAAACTTCCCCTACTACATATGAGAGATTTGGATGGGTGTGGGTGAGATATAGAAGTATCCTCATTAATTTTTCAATACAAGGTGCTTTCCACCAACGGTGTATCCCCGCCATCCTCAACATGTACCCTTTAAAAGAGGTGGTTTTCAAATCCTTTGCAATCATCAATATGTGGAATTTAAAAAATATATCTATGGCACGCTTATTCTAAGATAGCTTCATTCATGAAGAATCTTGACTGATCTCAAAACCAAGGAAAAAGTGACCAAGCATGTGGTAGAAAAAACTGTCATGAAGAATGTCTTTGGTTGCAACAATTGTTGAGGCCGAACTTCATGTGATCAGGAGGTCATGAGCATATATAACTAGGATCAATAAGGAGTCTAAGGTTATCAACAAGTAGAAGTTTAGATATTATCTACATCTAACAAAATGTTTAGAAATAAAATAAGCATCCATATTTGCATACCATGCTCTAGGCACCTGCTTGAGGAAATTGAGTGACTTTTTTAGTCGACATACTAAGGATGCATTTTCTATGAACCCTAGAGGCTACTCCATGTAAATATTCTATAATATATCCCCATTAAATAAGTAATTCTTTTACACCATATGGTGAAATTCCCACCCCCTATCAAGGTAATTGAAAGGACCAATCAAATGGAGTCCATATTTTCTACTTGAGCAAAGGTTTCTTCATAGTCGATCCTGTGAATCTACTGAAAACTCACATGTCCATTTGTTTCCTTATTTTTCATGTAGACCCATCTACATATGACAAGCTTATCTCACAGTTTTAAACTTGATCCAAGTATGGTTCTCGAGGAGAGATTTCTAATCCTCTTACATAGTGGCTTGTTAGAAGGGATTTCCTATAACCTCTGCATAGATCTACAGTTATGAAGATAGAACCATGCATAAATGCATGAGAATAACTATTTCAGTAGTTTTGAGTGCATGAGAAGGATCCAAAAATTGGGACCTCTTCCTCCTATGATCTACTAGATTCTCCACAAGGTCACCTGCTATCTGTAGGGTGGTATGTTCCCACTCGAGCATCTTTTTGGGCTCATCATATGCATGCTCATCATCAACATTATCATCATATTATGAATCATACTCAGATCTCATATCTGAACCATGATCTAAATGAGTGGACTCATCATCGCTTATGTCTGGTGCAAGAATAATTGTAGAGGTCTATGCATGTGGCTCAAATGGCGCATGCAAGGGAATTTATTCAAACTCGACACTTCACTCAATAATGAGATTATAAGTTGAGGGATCAATCAATCGGTAACTCACACCATCTAGATATCCCATGAATATTCATGTGTTAATGGATCTACTTTCTTTTTAGAGGGTGCAAGAGCCAACACGATTGATTCAAATATTCAAGCAAGTGACTTCTAGTTTTTTTTTGCTCCATGCCTCAAAGGGAGTCATGTCCTTGATAGATATGTGATGAAATCTATTCTGAATGTAGTTAGCACAGTTAATTTCCTCAGCCAAAATCTTGAAGGTAGATACCTTTGCATGCAACATGCAAGTGCTCATCTCTTTGAGTGATTTGTTCTTCCTCTCGACTAATCTAATATGTTGTAGAGTGAAAGATTGTATGTTGCAGCTATATATTGGTCTCTGAAAAAGGATGATGGAAATATCGGTTCACATATTATCCCCCATTATTTTCCTTTTGTGGAGGATTTTGATCTCTCTTGGATTGAGTCTCACATGAGCTTTGAATCTCTTTGAGATGCTTCAGTAAACTTAGACTTATTCTTGAGAAAATACACCCAAGGTATCGGAGAAACTTCATCAATAACTTAAGAACGCATATCACCTAATTGATAGATGTGGAAAGGGTCCCATTAGATCATTGTGGATGAGCTCCAAGAGAGATGAGGCCCTCCAAGCCTTCCCTTTTCAAACTTCTGAGGATGTTTTCCAAGAATGTGTCCTTGACAAACTCCTTTGGAAAGTGCTGGGGAGCATATGATCATTCCATGTTAGCTAATTTGTTGCATGAATTTGAAGTTTAGATGACCAAATCTCTCATTCCATAATCTATTATCATTATAATCATGCATTAGTGGTAAAGAAGAATCATATTTAGCAATAAAATTACTGAATATATACAAATGAGACTGGTAATTCCACTTTCACCAACAACAATCTTTGAGTTATCATTCATGTCATATATGGTAACAAAATTATATGTGAATGCCACCCTTTTTCCCGTGTTAGAATGTGTTATCTGATAAACAAAGAGTAGATTCACGGATAGTTTTGGTACACAAAATATGTTCTCAAAATGTCCATGTTGGAGTTCTACCATCCTTTTTCCAATGGCCTCAACTGGGGTATCATCTCCAATGAGGATGGGAGGACCCATGCATGCAGTAAAATAAGATAAACATTTTATGAGGCTTCCATATGATGGGATGCACATGAATCTAGGATCCATGCATCGAGAGAGGAATGAATAGAAATTAAATCATGAGAGTTACCTCAATTTTTTGGTGCTTTATCTTTCGGCTTATTCTTGGTAGCCTCAGGAATGTGTTCCCTAAGGTTTTTCTTCTGAAGTATTTTCACCATCAAATAATTTTTTTCTTCATGCATGTTGATTCGAGATGATATCTGTATTGCAGAACTGAATTTGACTTCCTTTTCTTCCCTTTCCATCTTTAGATCTGGAGGCATCGACAAATGGTTTAGGACTCTTCCATATTGTGTTCATAATGCCATTCCTTTCCTTTTCTTGACTTGGATTGCATGCATTTTTTTTTCTCATGCATAACAAGTGCATGCACATTGGGTCCCTTTGATTATCCCCATTTTAATGAACTTATATTGGTCATGAGTTAGGGACTTAATAAACTGATCCAATGTAAGAATTTTCCACATTTCTCTTGAAGTGAATCTCATTATATGGAATGTTGAGATGAACACAGGATAATCCAGACCAAGTTTTTCCAAAATAGAAAGTATCAATTGATTGTGTTGAGTTGATTTTTCAATACCACATCCCTTTATATGAAAAAGAAGGGACTCAAAATTCGTAAAGAAGTTATGTCTATTATCAAAATTCCTGTAGGATATAAGGAATTCAACTCTACCTCGAGAATGTGGCCTCTCATTTCATCCTTTTTCCAAATATCTTCCAACTTCATCTCAAATCTCATCCTGTGTGGCAATAATATTTAATGTGAAACAGAAGCTCAAGGGACATAAACATGCAAATAAGGTCAGAGACCCCATCCATGTGGTTGAGATACTTATTCTTCTTGATAGTTAATGTTGGATCCACCTCTATAGCCACTGTAATAAGGTACAAGACTATGCATATGAGCTTATGTGGAATTTTTATCTTCCACTTGAAGTAGTTATGAGGCGTGATAAATATTTTTGGTGATTACTCCATCCTTTTTTACTACATATTCCCCATGAAACTACAAATAAAATTATTATTCACTTTATCCTAGCAACAAAGTTCTGATACCATGTGAATTTTCATGGAAGCTTGTCACAGAGAACCAAGCTTAGTAGAATAACCACATAAAGCTTGTTTGAGAGGGAAGAGAAAGAGACAAGCTTTGAGAAAGAATAACTATATTAAAATAAATTAAATTTAATACATAGTTATATATTTTACATGGCTAAGTGAATGCACCATAGTAGTGATCAAGATCTAGATACCACTAGAAAAAAAAAAAATGAAGTAATATTTCACCTAATCCTAGTTAAATGATCCATGCAATCATTAGTTAACTAAGTCACACATGAGGCAGGTGTTTTTCACATGCAATCACAAAGATATGCACCCGAGGAACCAAAGGTGAGTGCAAATGTTGATGATAAACCAAGATTTCCACATGCTTGAGTAGCCTCCACTAGTTTAATTGAGGTGTAACAACACTGAAGAGGATGTAGCTCCTTATTTTAGTGGAGGTGCCCTATTTTAATGGGAAATATTCTCATGGGAGAATATTCTCATCTATGGAAGTTCCCTCGAGATTGGACTATCAACCTTAGAAAGAATTGCCTAGGTGAGAGTGTAATATCTACAAAAACATGTGTACATAATCTCTCTCTCTTCCACACATACACTGATTATATAGGAAGTCTCCTAGATATACTTGAAACCAACATTAGATAAACTTATCATCCATCTTGTTTCTATAGTATATCAAGAACAACACTTGGAGAGATCACTCTCCAATACATAGGTAGTCAAGTAGTATGGCTAAGCTGCAAAAGTTGGAGCCTCTCTCTTATTAGTATGAGATATTACAGAGTACTATTGGACCCTATACATGTATCAAATTTCTATATAAATTGACACTCCCTTGTCCTCGTGACCCTGTAACCTTTTCCAACAAACTCACCATTGGTGGAGCCCTATAAACCACCTCGTATCAACACCCTAGATAATATGACCACCCGCTCTATTGTTGATAGGTTGGAAAACTTGGAATCTCAATACAAGACCCTTAATGGAAAAATTCATCTAATTTAGAAAACCATAAATTATTGTGATCAAACATTGGATCAGAACTTGGATCAGAAAAGTCAAAAGACCCTAGCCAGATTGGATCAAATATTGAATGACAATTTGGTGCTTCTGCAAGTTTGATGCATACCAGAAGAAGACCCTAGAATGCACAACACATATTGAGCCACACCAAGAAGAAAATGCTAACTTAGGACTATAGAGCCAATAACAACCCCCCTTTAGGTTCTAATAGTCATAAACCATCCTCATTAGATAATATGCCACCATTCTCTTAAGGTGGACCTAAACATGTTTGATTGTTTTGACCCATTAGGATGGGCCACCTAGATGGAACATTACCTCACCCTCCATGGCAGCCATTTGTTGACATGATGAAACTTAGGGTGGGGTCATCATCTAGATCTGGGACAATGGGAAAATGGTGGAATGGAAAAAAATCATAATGGGCTAAGCATCAATGCGGGGAGAGTCAATTTTTAAAGCTATCCATGCACATTTCAAGTGAGATGCTCACTATTTGGGGTGGATTACCAAGTTATTCCAAATAGGATCAGTTGCAGACTTTATCTTGACCTTTGAGAAATTATCCATGCATAAAAAGAACTTAATAATTTCTTTCTATAAATAATTTTTCTATTAGTGGTCTCAAGGAGGATATTCGAGCACAAGTCAAAATGTAGCATCCTCTTACCTAGTTGGAAACATATCAGAGGGCTCTAGAATAAGATATGATGATCAATGCACAAACCAAAAAACCCTCATTCATTCCCCCACACTCACTTACCTGTTACCCCTCAGAGCACAACCCCTATTCCATCCCTTCCTTGAGTGCCAAAGGTTGTCTAGTGCAAGAAATGGAAGACCTCCACCAAAGACATGGACTCATATAATTGTGATAAAAAATATGCTCCAAGTCATAGGTGTAAAGAACATTTTTTTGCCCAAATTGATATGCCTACTCCAGCCCTGATAGAAGAAATAAATACTAAAGATATATTGAAGTTACAAGTTGAATACACCAACCCTACTACTCAAGAATCTATCAAACTTCAATTCCCTCCAGAAATCCTAATCTTTTTGCAAGCATTATTGATCATTTCAACTCCACAAACCATGAAACTTATGATATAATCAAGCATAAAAAATTCATAGTCTTGGTTGACAATGGAAGTACTCACTACCCCCATTCACAAGTGAGTGGAAGAAGAAACCCATTGTTATGTCCAATTAGTGCACAACGTCCAAATTATGATTTACAAAGAAGTGAGATGAAATGTGGGGCTGGATGTGAAAATGTCAAACTCTAGATAAGTGATTATATTACAAAAACCCATCTAACTTCCATCAATATGGGTTTTTGTAATATAGTATTGGGAGGAAAATGGCTACAGACTTTGGGACCAATCACCATGGATTTCAAGGAACTATATATGAGTTTCACTAAAGAGGTCATGTACACACCCTTCAAGAAGGAAATGACATCTATCCTTCATGTAGTGGAAACATGGCTCCCATATCTCATATGGAGGAATTTAAAAATCAAGACTAACCTTCATAGTTTAAAGTACTTCCTTAAATAAAGGTTGTATTCACCAAAGACACATAAGTGGGCCACCAAGATGTTAGGCTATGACCATAGAGATCATATGTATAAGAAGGATGAAGAAAAGGTTGTGGCTGATACATTATCCAAACAATTTGAGGAGGATGGATCACTCCTTTATTTATCCTTACCAAGTCCAAGTTGGCTCAATAAAGCCTATGGGGAATGGTTGAAAAAACAATACTTTAAGGCAACGCATCCAACAACTTCAGGAAAATTCCAAACTACCAAACAATTATACATGGGAACACGATACATTGTGGTATAAAGGGAAAATTGTTATGGAAAAAGATTCAACCCTAAAACAAAAATTATTAGAGCAGTTACATTCATCATCGATAATAAATCATTATGGATTTCATAAAACATATGAAAGAACTAAGTGCTCATTCTTCTAGGAAGGAATGAAAACAAATATTCGGGATTTTGTAGCATCCTAAGGACACTTGCTAAATAAGAAAGAGTAAGATGGTGAAGATGTCAAAGATTGCAAATCCAGCACACTACCAATCCCAACACAAATATAGAATCAAATCTTAATGGATTTTATCATGGGATTCCCAAAATATAGAAAATCAATCCTCATGGTGGTTGTCTACTTTTTTTTCAAACAATTCTCATTTTGTGCCATAACTCATCCCATCACTCCTTCCTCAATTGTAGATCTCTTCATGGATAATATCTTTAAACTACATGGCATACCCACTTCCATTTTCTTGAATTGGGACTTCACATTCACCAACACATTTTGGCAATCCTAGCTATTTAAACTTCAAGGTACACAACTAAAATATGAGAACGATATCATTCCCAAATTGATGGCCAAATAGAAGTGGTCAACAAATCTTAGAAAATATTTAAGAGATGTTTTTCTTCCAAAATGCGACCAATGGAAACAAATAGCTAACATATGAAGTGCAGCCATGGACAAACCCCCATCGGATATCCTATGTACCAAGAACTCCAAGGTTCAAGTGAAATTATAGAATACCACACAAAGAAAGCCATATTATCCATACCCTTAAGGAGAACTTCATTATGGTGCATAATTGAATAAAACAAGCTGGATCAACATATATGAACATTATTTCACGAAGGGGACTGGGTGTTTCTTCGACTACAACAACCTTATAAAACAAACATCACTCAAAGATAAATTCCTCTAGAAGCTAGCTCCTAAGTTCTATTGTCCCTATTAGATCATACAACACTAGACAAGTGGCCTACACGTTGGCTGTCCCATCCCAGTTTAAGATTCATCCAATGTTTCATTTGTCATGATTGAAGGATTTGGAATAAACTACACAAGGTGCAAACAATCGTATCATAACTTGATGAAGAAGCTTATGTTTGGATCTAGTGAGAAATATTATTGAATACTAGAGAGTGTTAGTTGCGTCAGTGCACGATCTGAGAAGTGTTGATCAAGTGGAAATACATGCAACCAAAGATGATACATAGGAACTTCTAGTAATTCTATATTAATTTCGTCACCTTCAACCTTGAGGACAACGCTACTTTTGAAGGGGGAGTGTATGTTAGGGTCCTACCCTTACTCCCTTAATTATGATACTTTATTGAAGTACAAGGCCACCTTCATTGAGTGAGGCCCACTAAGTAGTTAATTAATATTCTCTCATTGTAAAAGGGTTTCTCTTTATTAATAAGGCCCAAATTAGTTAGTCAACCCTCATTATAACTAGAATTGCAAGTAGCTAAGATTCTATATTGATAGCTATGTATTAAGTAGAAGGTTATGGAATGTTTTATCAAGACTTGTTATTGAATTTGGAGATCTGCTCTAGAAGGTTTCCCCCTTGAAGAGGTAAGTGAACATAACTCTCTATTTTTTAATATCATTAATACAAGAGATATTTCTCAAGGTTTATTTATTTTCTCTTGTGTCCTTCTATTTTTCACTAGTATTATGTTGCATTCTACATGATTTCTCTAAAGTTTTGGGGTTAAGTGCACTATAGGTTCCTTTTGAATTGAGATCTATTGTGATAAGGTTGTAAAGGAAGTAATTACTAAGTTCATAAAAAATGAGGGTTGGTCAGAGGAATTAAATTTCAATATAGGGGTTAAAATCTAGGATGTTGTTTGTCCCCTACCTTTATAACGTTTATATTGACAAGCTAGAGGCATGTTGGAAGAAGTAGGTTTTGTTGGCACTACTTTTTATGCAATAGTTGTCATCCTTCTTCTTTATGTCGATGGTATTGTTCTTTTTGGGAGGATCCCCTTTGATCTTGACAAACAACTAGGAATTTTCAATGATTTTTGTTTTAGCTCTAGTATTCTAGTGAATACTAATAAGACAAAGTTTGTGATCATCAAATCCAAGATTATGACTTGATTTTTGTTTTAGCTCTAGTATTTCAGTGAATAATAAGACAAAGTTTGTGACTAATCAAGTCCAAGATTATGACTTACCCTAATTTTGTTTCTAGAAAAAAAGAAAATTAGGTATATAACCCAAAAGCATATAATAATTAACATGAAGGATAAGAGACTTCCTTGTATTGCTTTGAATTTCAATACACACTCAAAACTTAATGTGGCCTGAAGATGTTGATTCTTGGCTAAACCATTAGAAAATAAAGGGATACATCCCTCTACAAAATAGGGATATCATCAAGTGCTAACATCACAAAATTAAAGTTAAAAGAGAAGTATGGAGGAATACAAGAAAGTTGAGTATTGTAAATAGATCATCAACCCCAACTTAGAATCTATCAAACTTATCTTTCTATCATAACTAGCTTAAATAGGTAAATTAATATTGCTAAAATAAGTATGAACTTTTAGAAGTTCCAAAATGACAAGAAAGTTGGAAAAAAAAAATTCTCTTAATTTAATAATAAGAAACAACATATAATATTTGTGATACTAAAAAATGTGGGGATGAAGAAATGCTTTCCCTATCCATACAAATTTAAATTTAATATTTATAACACCTTCTTCATAATTTGTTAATTAATTAAAACCAAAAGATTTCATCTAATTTTTGTTTTCATAAAATAAAATATTAAACAAAATCCATTAATATTTTATATTCTTTAAAATTTTAAAATTTAATTTATATCCTTTCACAAATGAAAGTAAAACTCGATGAATTCCACATTGATGCCTTGCAAAAATAGTTGGCCCTTGATGCAACCTCACATACAATGGAAGGTTATGATGAACAACATAAAGCCCCATCATACATACCATAAAGCCACATCATATATACTATGTATACTGAAAAAATAATGATGAACAATATTATTCAATAAGAGAAAAGAAAAATAATGATATATTGGAAAAGATGGAACACCAGAAATAGTCTAGTCCATTGAGGAGGGAGTGAACATATGAGAAATAATCTATTTAAACAATTCTAATATCATAGATAAGAGCTTAAGACCTAGAATCATTAAAAAACCTAAACCCTGAAATCATATAGAGCATCTCAATCAAAGGGCGTGGAGAGCGTCATCCCTTGACTGCAATGTGACGGGAAGTCCATCCTTGATAAGTAGAGTAAGTGCCAGCTTCAGTTCCACACAAAGCTCCGGATCCACACTCACATCATAGCGTACAAGGATATGGGCAGCGACGCACTTCATGCTGGAAATGAAATCTATATCTGTTATATCGGTTCCCAAGACAGGATACCCATGTTTATCACTTCTTTCTTTCTCATTCCCAATCCATCTCTCTGGCTTGAACTCCATGGCATCTTCCCCCACACACTCTCCATTCGATTCGCACCATAAATTAAACACAACACAACGGACCCCTCTTTCACAGAGGTGCCATCGGGCAAAACCTGGTCTGCTACAGCTCGTCTGTAACTGATCGGAACGGGGGGATAAAGCCTCAGGGATTCCCATAAAGCAGCTTCTAAATACTTCATGTCCTTCAGCTCATCCATATTAAAATTCCACTTATCACGATAGATCGAATGGCTGTCTGTGTCCATGACCTCAGAGATTTCCATTAATATCTTATCTTCTACCTCTGGATGCTTGCTCAAAAGCCAGAAGAACCAACAAAGTGCTCCAAGATAAAGCCTAGAAGCAAAGATTATAAGTTAGGGCATAGCTCCCCAATGACTTATCAAATGGAGAACGACCTTTCTCTGCCTGGAGCATGATATATCTGGAGAGAAACCAAACATATATATATATAATTTTGCTCTCTCTGCGGTACTCTTATTAGCGAGCTCACTCTTTCTAGACTCCACCATCTGGCTTACATATTCATGGACTATATTCTTGACCTCTTTTGCCTCTGTAGAGTTCATCATGTTCAGGCATTTCATCAGTTTACATACAGCAGGCGGGATTACCAGATTATAAGCCCATGCTTCACTGGCTTCATCAAATGCTTTGACAAAGGAAGCTGCAGGAACCCCGATGTGCTTTCCAGATACCATGCACGTTGAACTATCAAACGCAAACCGAAGAAATACGTCCTGAAGATCTATAATCGCATCCTTCTTGTAGGCCTCTTCGAGAATTGGAACAAGCCTTTCTTCCACTAATTTTTGGGTAAAACTTATTCTGTAATCCTGAGAATCGCTACTGTTTTTATATTCATCGGCTAATAGCCCATCTCCAGCTATATCAAAAACCCAGTCAGGAGTAGCAAAGTTGGCGCAGTTGTTGTCAAGAATGTACGCTAAATTTGCAGGACTGGATGTAATAACATGGAAATTTGGCTTGAAAACACCGGACATAAACCTCATACTCCCACCAATTCCTGCTGCCCATTGGTAGAAATTGCCGAGATTCCACAGCAACGAAGGCGTCATGCCCACTAGAGGCAAATTCAGCGGTACATTTGTGTTCCTATTTGATACGAGTAAGTACCTGCAGAAGAAAATGGTTAGGATTAGCAGAGCAAACAAAGTAGCCAATCCGCCTAAGCCGATCTCCATTTACTGAGGACGAAATAATTGATCCAGAACTGGCAAAATAGGAATCTGACCGAAGAGGCACGCTGCGATCCTCACTGAGAAATTCATATGATGAGAGGATGAAGTTTATTATAGTAACCCATCTACTACTCATCAATAATAGTAACCCATCTACTACTCATCAATAATAAAGGGTTACAGCAGAGCCTCGGTACTTTTGTCGAGAACCTCTTCGGAATCTTATAAATGTGCATGTGCAAGGTTATGGCGGAGCCTCGGTACTTATGTTAAGAACATGTTCTTCGGAATACTATTGTACTAACACAGTCGTGGACGGTGAATGTCCATAGGGATTACTTTTTGTTAATTGCAATTCTGATGGTATAGATACTTGTCATTGTTATTAACATAATTTTTCTTAATTATTACATATATAATTATTAATAATAATTTTTATTACAAAGGTGCATACCTATTGATAATGGGCAGATTTAATAGGGTTTAGTGTCATCAAGTTTTCTATGGACAGGATATAATATGGTTGGAATATTCTTAGTAGTCACACAAAATAAATGGCTGTGATTTCAATCATTAACTTCCTAGCTATTATAAAGACATCCTAAGCTTATGTGTTTACTTAATATAGTTAGGTAAGTAACAGTGATTGATATAAAAAAATATTAAGGTAAATATTTGGTAAGTAACAGTGATTGACTTACAAAAATTATTGTGGTAAATATAAGGTTCAAATTTAAAAATATAAGGTAAATATAAGGTTCAAATTTAAAATTTGGAAAATAATGCCACTTAAATAAATGGTTGGTTATGATGGATATAAGTAGATATTTTTTTTAGTAAAGTTAGATAAGGAAAAATGTTTGATATAGAAAGTTATTAATTAAAAAAAAAAGATAAAAATGATATAACACATAATTAAATGGTTGGTTGTAGTGGAATACATTATTGTGGATATGTTAAATATAAGATTTAAGTTTTAAAATGTGAAAAATGATATTGACATAAATAAATGATTGGTTATGATTGATATAATAGATTTTTAATTTTTTAGGAGACAAAGGTTTAACTTCCTATCCACTTTCATTTAGGTGGTGGTTCTCCATAAATATACACATTATTGTGATTTTCTAAAAAATATATAAAAAATATAAAAATATGATTTATTAATGTTATTTCATTGGCATATATATTCACATATACATGTATAATTATATATATAATAATGATTAAATAAAGAAATGAATATTTATACATAAATATTTTAAAACCTTAATATTTAAATTGTATTTATAAGAATTTTGAAATTAATAAAATTGTTTCTTCCCTAATCATAAATTAACATTATATATTTGATATCTGAGTATGAATGCAAACTATCTATTATATGCAAAATATTAATTGTGGGCTTTCTTGCATTTCTAAATGTAAAGAGGTTAATATTGAAAATGTCATTAGTTGGTGTAGAAAAGAGGATGAAAATATGTCAACATCTATGATTTGTAATTACAAAATCTGTATATCTAATTTAAAAAAATTATTCTACCACTTTTTAATAGGGAAGACACCAATTGACATTATAATCTGATAACTAAATTATTAAAATTATAAAAATTAAAAACATTGAGATAAACACCAATTATCCTATCTTATTTCTAAATAAATATTTATTTTACATAAAAAAAAATTACTTTAATTCAATTTAAAACAATAATTAAATAATCTTTGAAATAATTAATAAATCTAATATTTTCAAAGGTAATTTTTTTAATTAATATTTTTATTATGAAAAATAACCAAAAACACCTTAAAAATGGAACAACTATATTTGTGAGACTTCTTAATTAACCTTTTAACCCACACCATGTACAAGTGTGGAAAGAGAAATCCAAATAAAATATCCCTAAGGACATCAAAGATTGGAAAGAGAAAAATTAATAAAAAGGTGAATAAAAGAAATATAAATCAATTGGAACCATGAAATTTCAAAATGTTAAATGTTAAAAATGATAACATACAACTTCATAAATAAACATTTTTGTTTACCTCAAATAAAAGAGTATGTGTTTTATGTATCTATATGTTGTGCTAGTATGGTGTGGATTTATATCTTTGTTCATATCACAATAATACCTGTGGGTAGCATATTTGAGTGCTACCCACAAGTATTATTCAAAGATAATCTTGGCATAATATAGAATGTATTCCTAATTGAGAAAGAATGTTGATGTTTAAGCAGCATTGGAAAGACATTCTACTACATTGATAATTAATAAATTGATTATTAATTATAATATTATTAATACAATAATATATTTAAAATATAAATTATAACATATCTTATATATATATGTGCCAAACATAAAGTATAAATATATATAATAAAGTATAAAGTATAAACATAAAATATATTTATATTATATATGTATAATATAATATAACGTATAAATATGTATAACAATGGATGCATTTCTTCACGGATGATTATTATGGTCACCATATGTTCTTTATATATAGAACACTCATCATTGTAATAATATATTCATTCACATACGATATCATCTCATATAGAAAATTCAATATACAATAGTAATAATGAATTTGATCTTCAACAAAAAATAAAAATGTTGAAAAAAAAAAAACATTTTTTTTGGTTAGAATTGTTTGTCACTTGGGGGGGGTCAACATTTCAACCGTTGGCTAAGAAAACCACAACCCAATGGAATCTAAGCCATCAAAACCACCCATGGATCACACCTAGCATGAGCCTCACCAACCCTTAGCATTACCGGGATTTTTGGATTTCTTCCAAACTAAACATGCCATAAAGGTATTGAAATCGGGTAGCCTAGCAAAATGAAACCCACACCTTAACAGATTGAGCTAGTGGGAATTGTTGATTTTTTCTAAAATATTTAAAGAACAAATAAAATCCCTATTTAGGAATAACAATATTCAGGACCTTCATCATAACTTTACAAAAAAATATCTTAACTTGTACAACCAAGTATTCTTTTGAATATTTCAAAAAAAATTAAAAATACTAACCAATGGCATGACTAATATTGCAAGATTTGCATAAATCTGTTAGAAATGCATTTGACAAGTTATCAAAATAAATAATTACAAAGTGCTAATTAACATAAATAAGAAACAATATGCAAATAAAATGTAGGATAAACCCTTTACACCTTTGTAAAGTCAATCTTAAAATTATAGATGAGATTGTGTTGGCACCAATTTGGATGAAATAATCAATCTTTTCATATCATTTTTTGTAATGGAATCTTTTTTTATCTTGATAGGAAACTTAAAATTCTCAAAGAATTTATTTTCTAGATTTGGAATGTCAGTAAATTCTAATAAGGGAAAGATTATGATCATCAAATCTAGAAAAAATTACCAACCCTAATTTTGTGTATTACAATTTCACATCATGGAGGAATTTCTTTATACAAATATCTCTGCAAGATCAATTGGAAGTATAGTATGGAAATAAAGGTTAATAGAAGTTGGAAGTATAGTATGGAAATAAGGGTTAATAGAAGTTGGAAAGCATATCTTGGTCTTGAAAGACATTGTAAAAAATATATTTTTGGTTATAAGAAAAAAATAAAGTCCTCATTATGGTTGTTAGTCTGGTGATCTGGTGATCTTATATTTATGTGAAGTAAATTGGGCTTGTATCATTTTTTAAGAAACTTGGAAAAAAACAAGTAGATGTAGAAGTTTATTATAATTAATAATCTTAAATTAAAAGTAATATGACATATCCAATCCTCCTCATGGAGTTTGGTTTTCAAACCATTGAGAGTAAGGATGTGATGAGGTACTTAATGTGCGAGCATAAACTATCTGTACTGAAAGTTGAGCATATTCTTGGTATTTTTTTTAAATACGAGTAAAAGTCACTCAACACTTGAGAGAGGGTACACTAAAGATGAATATTCTTGGATTAACTATTGAAGGATAAATGAG
This sequence comes from Picea sitchensis, assembly GCA_010110895.2. NCBI lineage: Eukaryota > Viridiplantae > Streptophyta > Pinopsida > Pinales > Pinaceae > Picea > Picea sitchensis. Next base: position 5,258 of record SNQJ01S0132684.1, on the reverse strand, counting down.
GAACTCAATTGAGAATATTGATACCATTAAAAGTATTATCATAACTAAATTTAAAGAGAAACTATGGTGCAAATGAATAAATTGAGAATAAGGGATTTGTTGGTGATATTACACACTCACTTTTTGTAAGTTTTATTTGAGAATATTCCCCCACAAAATTCAGGGTGCTTCCTATAAAATAGGGTGCATTATCACTTCAGATCATACTTAGATGACCTCAGCTGACTAGTGGAAGACCACTCATGCATCTATTCCATAGGTTTTAGGGCATGAGGGCGCACTTCCTTTGAATGAATGTGTTATTTTTTTTCTTCACACTTTTCACTCAATTAAATTCTTTCCTCTTAAATAGTTAATTGAGACTAGCTAGTAGTTTACTCTCATTCCAGTGAATTAGTGTCCATATCTCCTTTAGATGACTCCAATGTCCCATGTACTCCATGAGATTAGCACATTTCTTATATTAGATTATATATTATCATGTGTATTACTCATTCATTATGTTGTGATTAATAGACTTTCTCATTATTTCTCTCAATTATCTTGCAAGTTTTATGTGATTTTCTCTTGCTAGGTTCTATGTGAATGGTTTTATGGCTTTCACCCAAACTTCAGATGGTATCATAGCTTGTGAAGAGAAACATTGATTTTCACATGGTATCAAAGCCTATAAGTTGCTAGAATCAAGGAACATAGACATTTTTTCATGTCCGGGAGGAGATGAATAAGAAGGATGGAATAAACATGGTTATTCATGTCAATGCCATATAATTATTTCCTAAGTCTAAGCCAACTTGATTGTGCATCAAGTCAGAAATCGAGGATTATATCAATTGACAATGGTTATAGATGTTGAACCAACATCGGAAATCGAGAAATCCATGTATTTCAACTACATGGATGAGGCCCGTGATCTTCTTTGCATGTGAGTATCTCCCAATTTATAGATTCATATTGATGCTTGTACTACTTTGAATGGGATTTCGACCACAATGGTCGCAAGATCTTGAAAGAAGGATGAGATGAGAGGTATGTCGAGGTAGTTGAATTCTTTTAGATCCAAAATATTTTATAATATCCTGTGACTTCTTAAGTTCAAATCCCTTTCGCCTTGATCTAAAGGGATGTGGTGTTGACAAATCTACACAAGAAAACAACTTTTTTCTTTTCAATTTTGAAAACTTGGTCACAAATATGTTGTTTTTGTCTCTAATTTCCATTGAGGAAGGTACATTTTAAGAACTTAGATTATGCCTACATTGGAAGAGATCATTGATTCCATAATGCATGGGAAAAATAAGCTTATCGAGATGGGTCTAATCGAGAGCAAGGCACATGCACTTTCTATGCATGATGGTAGTAGCACCTCCAATCCAAAGTCCAAGTAGAAAGGAAAGGGAAAAGTGAAGGCAGAGCCAAAGAAGGAAGCATCTAAACCTCACTATTATTTAAGATCACAAAGTAAAAGGAAAGAAAAAGGAAGTGTGTGTGGTTATTGCAATCACTTAGAATCATCCTGAATCAACATGCATCAAGAAACAAATTGATCTCATGGTGCAGGTACTTCACAAGAACAATCTTTGGGAACACATTCTTGATGTTATCAAGAAGAATTTGGAATATAAAATGACAACAACACGAGCTAATTCTCATGCTTTGATTTGTATTCCTTCTTCTCCTAGTGCATGGATTTTGGATTCAGTCATCCCATCATATGTGAGACATAAAACATGTATTTTCATCTTTAGCTTCTAGCACGAACTCCTCCCATCCTCATGGGTGATGATACCCCAATGGAGGTCACTAGACAAGGAGAGAGCCCAACATGGAAGGCTGATAATTTCTCAGACAGCCTTTGGAACTCCATGAATCTACTCTATATTAACGACAGCACAATTAGCACAAGAAAAAGGGTGGAATTCACACTTGATTTTGTATATATGACATGCATGACAACTCCAATATTGTTGTTGGTGAGGTTAATTACTAGTCTCAGTTGTAGCATTCTTTAATTTTATTACTAAATATGATTCCTCATTGCTATTGGCTCATTCTAATTATGATAGTAGATTTGGGCATGAGAGATTTGGTATTCTAAATTGCAGGTACATGTAACAACTCGACTTCTCATGGAATTGTCAAAGGCATGCATCTCAAGAGCTACATGCACATCCTATTACACCAGACATCCAAGATGATGAGTCCACATATTCATATTTTATTCTAGATCTGATTTTCAATATAGATCTGGGGGATCCAGAGCATTACAAAATGTGCATTATGTATTGTTGCCACATGGTGAGACACAATAGATGCCCAAGTGGGCACAAATTCAATCCTACAGGGAGAAAGTGACCTTGTGGGATATTTATTGGATCAAAGGAGGACGATTTCCAATTTAAGGATCATCCTCATTCACTTGTAGCTAATGAACCATTAATGCACATGCATTGCTACATAGTTCAAGATTCAAACCTTCAACCCTATGTAGAGGCTACATGGAATATCCTCAAGAACCAAACTTGGGATAGCCTGGTTCCACTTCCTTCAAATAGGAATCTTGTCGTGCATATTGCCCATTGAGAAATAGCCTAGTAGACGAATAGGTGATCAGCTACAAGGTAAGATAGGTTGTGAAAATACTTCAACAGATCCATATAGATTTCCACATCTCTCAAAAAATCTTCATCGAGCATAACCTTGCACATTTGTGAGGTCTCTTTAGAGTGAAGGACACAACTTCTTAGTAATTTTATTTCTTTCTTTCGTCCATTTAGATGCATTGTAAAATGGGTACCTAACATGGCCTCAGAAGTTGGGACCCATTCTTGATTACACCCTAGTAGTGTTCAAGGGTATATGGACATATTACACACACTTTTTTTCTAATTTTTAGCTGAGAATATTCCCCTACAAAATAGGGTGCTTATTAAAAAATAGGGTGCATTATCACTTCATTTTGGACTTTAGTTCAAACTCAATTGACCTCAGTTGACTAGTGGAATACCACTCATGCATCCATTCTCTAGGTTTTAGAGCATGAAGGTGCCCTTCCTTTACATGAATGTGTTATTCTTGGTCTTTCAAGCACTTTTCACCTTTAGTTGTTATTTCCTCTTAAATAGCTAACTAAGACTAGCTAGTAGTTGAATCCCATTATAGTGAGTTAGTGTCCATATCTCTTTTAGATCACTCCTATGGTGGATGTACTCCATGATATTGGTGAATTGTTTCTCTTGGATTATATATCAATGTGTGTATTACTCATTCATTATGTTGTGATCTTCTCTTCTTCTCTCTCTCTCTCTCAATTTCTCTTGCAACTTTGTGTGATTTTCTCTAACTAAGTTTTCTATGAATGGTTTTAGGGATTTTACCCAAACTTTACAGGATTAAATTAATCTATTATAAGAAGATCATAAACCCCTGCCAAAATACTAAAATAATATTTCTACTATAGAGGGTAGATAAAATATGGAGGTAAGTGCACAAAGTTGCGGCCGAAAAGTGGCAGGTCAACGTGGAACACTCCACTCAATAGAACGTGTGCGTGTTTCTAGGAACGTGCAAGTGTACCTGATGTGACAATTTTGGAAAACCCCAAACCTCCACTAAAAAAGCCACATAGGCATGTTCCCAAGAACGCATGAGCGTTCTCAAGAACACATCGCAGTCCTAATAAACACATGTACAAGAATGTGTGCACGATCCTAAAAAAATTTGAAATAAAAAAATTTTTTTTTTTTTTTTAGGAATGCATGCACATTATTAGGAATAGAAATGGATGTGTGTTCCTGAACACGTGTTTCACAAGAATGCATGCACGTTCTTAATAACACACACACACTCTCTCTTTCCCTTCTCTTCTCCCCCACTTTCCCACTCTCTCTCTTTTCCCTTTTCTACCTTCCCTTCCCTCTCTCTTCTTCACTTTCTCTTCTTCTTCTCTCCCCTCTTTCTATCTTCCTCTGCCACTCTCCTTCCTCTCTCTTCCTTCCCCACTTCCTCCTCTCTCTTTCACTTTATCTACTCACACTCTCTCTCTCTCATCCACCCCTCTCTCTCACACACTCCCTATCCCTCTCAAAGAGATAGAGAGAGAAAGAGTGGATAGAAAGAGATAGATATAGAAAGAGAGAAAGAGGATATGGGGAGAGAGATAGAAATAGATAAAGAGGGAAAGAGGAGATAGCAAAGGAGAGAGAGAGAGAGAGAGAGAGAGAGAGAGAGAGAGATGGGGTGGGAGGGAGGAGGAGGGAGAAGGTGGAGAGAGAGAGAGACAGAAGATGAGATAGAGGGAGAGGAGGATTAGAGCCGGGAGAGAGAGAGATAGAGAAGGAAGATTTGGGGTAGATTGGCAGGGAAGGAATGTTAGAGAGAGAGATAGAGGTGGGAGAGAGAGGGGAGAGAGAAATAGGGTATAGAAGGAGGAAGGGAGAGAGAATGGTAGAGAGAAGGGGAGATACCGTGAGAGATAGTGGAGGAGGAAAGAGAGAGGAGGAAGGGAGAAAATAGATGGAGGGAGAGAGACGAAGAGGGAGGAGAGGGAGAAGGAGAGAAGTGGAGAGAGGCGAGAGTGAATGAAAGAGATAGAGAGAGAGTGGTGGGAGAGAGAGAGAGAGGAGAAGGAATGAAAGAGAGTTAGACATTTGTGGGAGAGAGAGAAGGGTAGAGAGAGAGAGGGTACAGAGAGAGAGGGTAGGGGAGAGAGAGGGGGTGGAATAAGAGAAAGGGAGAGGGGAGAGAGAGACAGGGGTAAGGGGAAGAGAGAAGGGGCGAAGGAAGAACAAAAGGAGGGAGAGAGAGTGTGGAAATGAGGAGGTGAGGGAGAGATAGAGAAAGAGAGGGGGGGGGGAGTGGGGTATATAGACCATACATATGTGCAGTCTATACATACATATGATGAGCCACAACAAATGCCCAAGTGGATGCAGTCCACCCTACAGGGAGAAAGTGACCTTGTGGGAGATCCACTGGATCAAAGGAGGATGAGATTCCAATTTAAGGATCCTCCTCATTCACTTACAGATATTAGACTAGTAATTCACATGCATTGCTACATAGTTCAAGCTTCAAACCTTGAACCCTATGTAGAGGCTGCAGGGAATATCCTTGAGAACCAAACTCTATATTTGGTTCCACTTCCTTCATATAGGAATCTTATCAGGTGCATATTGGTCCACATGAGAAAAATCCTAGTAGACAGACATGTGAGCAGCTACAAGGAAAGACGGGTTGCAAAAATACTTCAACATATC